>NNCF01130098.1:421355-440723 GCA_002313205.1 Laupala kohalensis | reverse complement strand
TGTCCTTAGGTGGCGGTAGTGAGCAACATGATGCGTTTTCCTCCCGTCATTTGTCTTCAAATTACCCATAATGCACTGTAAAACTACTACCAACCCAGAGATTCTTCAGAAACATTGAGCAACTTAATCGACGATTAGTTTTGCTTGGTGAAACGCATAAAATGTAATCGCGATTCCATTTACCTAATCACGTTTAAGGAAATCGCGATTATTCTACATTTGGTGAAATTGGGCCTTAGTACATTATATTTGCTAATTCAGGAAAAGGCATTTCGGGAAATATGGATAAATGTAGTATGTTGAAATGAAAACGTTTTGGAGGTGTAATATCTTCTAAACTACCAATGAGCTTGTAATCTGTCCACATAAGCTTTCATCAAGACGCGCCTGCAAGTGAGGTTATGGCATTAACTTGAGAGAGAGAGAGAGAGAGATGTGGCGTTTGCAAACAAGCTGCGTCTTCTCCAAACAACAAAAGTTAGATTGACGCACTCCAACATCAAAAGGAAGACGGCTCTTGGAAGATATACACACTGCGGAGCGTTGAGGCAGTTCTTCCTGGTAAACACGCCTGATGCTTGTGTATCAGTCATTATGAAAAAAGAGTCTCTTTTCTAATTGGCTTATACTACTTTTAAACACCAAGGTTCATTTACACTTTCACAAGTTTCCACAATTTTGACTAATTAATACATTTATTATTATTATTTTATTCCTTTTTGGATCTCAGCTTTTTCTGCAGGTCGTACTGAGGTACGGACTATTATTATTATTATTATTATTATTACTACTACTACTACTATTACTTCATCATTTCTTCCTCTGTCGATATCAGCGTCCGCTTCATGTGTGGATTTGCTGACTGAACAGTGAGGTGATTTCCCCTGTGGTTGTTTCTTCACTTGGCTCGCGTTTATACCAGACTTTTGAGGCTAGTAAACCTAGATTTCTGCACGTCTTCCAGTGAATGTAATTACACACCTTGTCATGTCCCTTCGTGTATCCATGCTTTGATAGCTGAGGGCATCAAANTAAGAGACAGGCATCAAATACTATTGTTTCAGAGTGATTCAGGCATAACCTGCATTTGTCATTAGTTGTGGTTACCTATACATGTTTCTCATAATGAATAGCCTGGTAAGCGCTGCAATGAACAGTGCTTCGGTTTCTGGTTTCAAATACCCCCGTAGCAGCCACCCATGACATTCTTTTCGTAGGTACATTGTGTTCATTTATTTTTGACCTTCAGACATTGTCAATGTAGCTTCTTGTCGCTCCAATTCTTTCTTAAGTTTTCTTGAGAAAGTTTCTGCTTATCACCTTTAACCATTTGTTTTTTCCGAATTCAGTGAGATTTCATCTAATTGATTTTGTAATTCACGCAAATTTCTTAGAGCATTTTTTTTATTCCTCCAGTCTACCTTTGGATTTGTAGCACGTGCATAATTCGTTCATAATATTTATTTTCTACAACATACTGAGCCATATTATGGATAGAGTTCTGATTTGATGCGTAGATTTGCATCAAACCCTTTCCTCCAACTTTGCGATGAACTTAAATTCTGTCTACATATGATTTAGGGTGGAGTATTCCAAATGCTGTTAGCATCTTCCTGTTTTCCGGTCTAAAGTCCTGGTTTCTCCCTTCGCCCATACAACTATGCCAAAACTACTTCAGCTCTTATACTGCCAAGATTCCCAATGCCAAGACCTTATTCTTCTCGGTAATTCTGTTCCCAAAATTATTCTAAGTCTCTTAAGGTGTTCATAAGAAATTTTATCTTTCACATTTTCATCACATATTCAATTGTTCTCTTCAATTGCTAAATATTTGAAGCTTCCATGTGATTCTTCCTTGATGGTGGTTTCTTGACCAATTTCTAAGCTTTCTGTTCTTTCAAGCTTGCCTTTCTTTATTACAGATTTTGCACATTTATCAATTCCACATCTCATCCCAAGATCATCGCTGTATAATTTCACCGCTTTAAGCATGCCTATTCTGTCTATTAGCAAAATCTCTTTACATCCAAATGTTCGCCTTCTACATCCTTTTTGTTTCAAATATCAAAACGTTTTCAGCAAAGGGTTGATAAATTAAATTTGCTTCAATTGATGAAATCAGTTTGTACATGGTTGACAAACATGTCATGGGTCTAAAATTCTTAGGGTTGTTAGTGGATTTGCTTTTGGGAATTATGTATGTTAATCCTTCTGTCATCCATTCAGGGATATATTTAATGTCATATAAAATTTTGTTTAAAGCTTTCAGGTGGTGGGGGTGTTGTCCAGCCAATCTTTGAATCCAAACACCATTGTAGTTTATATACTTCTGCGGTTTTACAATTTGCCATCTTAACAATGATGTTTGCAAATTTATCTCTATTTACATTTAATTCTGAATTAGTATTTAACTTATTTAAATGATGGAATTTTTCCTGTTTGTCCGACGACCAGAGAATGGACCATTAAGTTTCCTCCATGCTTGGAATTGCTGTTAATTTATTCATTTTGTTCATTAGTTCCCTGTAAAATCTTTTGTTGTCTCTTTCAAAGATAGTGTTCTGAGTACTAAAATGTATTCTCTTTTTGAATCTTTTGATTCTTTGCACTAATGCTTGAATATTTTCATACAATATTTTCTTCTAGCGTACTACATCTAAATTGGGATCTAGTCTATATTTTAATTTTATAAGAGGAATTTTCCATAGTTTTTCCTGTTGTCTCCGGCTTCAGTCAGACTGGCCAGATCATTCCTTAATTTGTTTATCCTGTTTCGTATCCTATGCACCCATGGTGTCTGCATATTTTTCTTATTACCATTGGGTTCTCTGATTTTATTGGGGAATATGCTATTATTAATTTAATTTACACATCCATACATTACTTCATTATGGTAGTCATGACTATTTCCTCATCCGATGAAAATGTTTCTCCTAGGGCTTTGTTTACCTATTCTCAGAGATTCTGACTTTATGTTTTAGTCAATTTTCTAAATGAATCTCTTTTGTCAAAAATCACCGATTTCACTGTCTCTATTGCTTGCAGATGGTCTCTCTTTAATGTTTTATAGCAAACATCATCCACAACTTCACTGCCTAAATTATCATCCTTTGTTTCTTCCATTTCAATTTCATTTGTCAAATGTGATGTATCGAAAATTTTATCTGTTGCCATGGATTTTATTTCTTTGAGTTGCGATTGGCTTAACTTATTTTGTTAATAATGAATCGCCTTTGACTTGTTTTTTTTGTTTCCATGTTGTTGTTTTTTGTTTCCAAGTTTTTTTGGTTTCCATGTTGGGTCTTACTTCATGAATACGTCCTCTACATAGTTTTAGTCACACTTCTCGGTAGCGTTGCCTTCGATTTCTCTGTAGTAGTAGGACATGCATTTTATATTCTTCCAGAGAGAAAAATCTTCTTTCTTTCATGTAAATACATTGAGTAGAGGTTTCACCTACTTGTTCTAATTTCTGTGGATTTCTTAGAGTTGTTCCGGTGAAAGAGGTCACTAGAGACTCCTCTTCGGTGAGAGGAAGCGTAATTTACGACTGTAGCCCGCCTTCTCAGCACCATGCTGTGGATTTCAGTGAATGTATCTAATTCCATTATTGTCCCACGAGTACTTGATTTATCTTGTCAACTGTGGCAGAGCCCCACGTTACCACAGTAAGGTTTTTATACAACAGGGGGGCACCAGGTATCCTGATTCAATACTTCTTCTGTTGATGATGCTCTCCATCAGCACGGAGGCTAACACTTTTGAACAGAGGGATTATTTCTAGGTTGTCACTTGTTGATCTGCCGTGTTCTGCAAATGCAGGGCTACCTCGCACTGACGGTCTTGCGGAAGGAGAAGCTGAATGACGCCTAGCATCTGAATCACTTTTCACTTGCCCCTTATTATTATTATTATTATTATTATTACGTTGTGATTGAATTTTGTTCTAAGGAAACGCTGTTTGATAAAATGGAACAAACCGAGTGTCCAAGTGTCCATTTCTTTTCATTTTTCTAAAGATGATAAGAACTTCCTGACAATGTGGTATGTTGCAATTATGACTTTCTGAATAAATGAACTTGGGTGAATTGAATATTTTAAAACTTGAATGAAGAGTTTTTGGAATCACTCCAGTTGTAGAAATTACTACCGGGACTTCGCACTGTGAAAACCACGCCCGACACTGCCAACCTCAGAGAGGTGTACGATTTATCGCATTTTACTAATAATTGGTGCAAAGGTGATTGATGATTTTTCGATGGGAGAATTCTCGGAGGGACTGAATTTGTTGACTGTATGGCCTTGATAAATTCAACCTCTTTGTCCCAGTTTTCGAGGTAAGCACAATATTTCAATACAGGATTTGGGGTGGTGCACACTATTTTGTGTCATTAATACCCTGGTCTTTCTTTAAATGTCATCTATATCTGTGTTTGACCACGATATTATTTTAAAAGAATGTATTAACACTTATATTGCTAAGGTGTTAATAGCTTTCATTATGTTCTTGAATTTTAATTCAGATTGTATTATCTTTTTAATCCTCCATAATCTTAATCTCCGTAAGATGTTTGATAGAAGAGTTATTTACTACCTTTCATTGGAAAATCCCTATATTTATGGGTTTCATTTGAATTTAACGAGGTAATGGCAAAATAATTTTATATTTTGTTGGTTTCAGCATCAACTTTTCCTTTGTTTATGTGTTGCGTTTTGCATTTATCGAGGACAAAAGTCATACCAATATCAGAAAAGAAGTCAACCGTAATTTTAAGAAGTTGATTAAGTTGCATTTCATTGGAAACGTAGTTTTATGTTATCCACGTGGAAGAGATGAGGTAGAGTATGGTTTGAGTGACCATATTTAATTTGAAATCCATAATGTGTTTCACTGATCTGTCTATAAAGGATACTGAATGGCGAGGTAAAATAGCCGTGGTCTTAGCGAGTCTTCTTGGAAGATGCCTCTTTTTATAAGGAATTCTCCAGTACGTAGTGTCGTTTGTATGGTACATAAGAGCAAAGTTATTCGCCATTTAGACATGCTGGAATCCGACCACTATATGATGAGTGAGTTGATCTTCTAAATTTTAAGGATTTCAATTAACCAGGAATGTGGGACGCTGTGAAATGTCTTCTGATAGCCGATGTAAGACAAGTGGATGTTCCTTTGATTCTTACAAACTTGACATTACCTTTCATCAGCTGTTCTTTGCAACCTATGTGGTTTCATTTGCTCTCCAGTAAGAATTTTGTTTTATTCCAAATATATATATAAGACGTTTTGTGAGCACTTTATACAAAGTTTGGAGACACGTAATAGACCTATAATTCTCATTTTTATGTTTACCTTAACTTTTGAGGAAAGTGTTTCCTAGAATTGAAAACATTGGCATTCTTTCGGGATGCTTTATCATTTGAGTAAAACTAGTAGCAAGATATTGATGGATTGATGTAAGGTGTTCAATCCAGAAATGGAGAAGGTTATATTTCCCTCTCACTTTTCAATAGTGCATACGCTGTAACGTTTCTTTTATTTCTTTTTCAGCAATATCTGCGAAGTCAGTTTCTTGTTGTTCAATCTGTTTGCTGATCCATCCAGCGAGATAATTGTAATTGCAGGTGTCATTTCAGATTTGTGACCAACATTGTTCGATACTTTCTTCATCTGGACAATATGATACTGGGTCTTCGCCTGATAAAAGATGTTGGTAGAGTAGTTTTTCATTTTCTGTGGAAGAGCTTGTTTTGTTCCCAACGATTCTTTGATTCTAGATACCTTCTTAACCTTACCGATTTTGCAGCTATATTTGCCGGTTTTATTATTATTATTATAAGAAATACTTTGATTTTACCGAAACATATTTTCTTTCATCGAAACATTATTAAGCATACACGTCAGATATGTAATTATGCGATTTGATGATTTACTTTATTGTCAAAGGACGTCTTTGATCAAGTTGTGCAATATATCATTGATTTGTGAATTTGATCAAGTCTTGTGTGTCGTACGCGAAAAATTTACATCTATTACACTCTCCTATTTTGAATAATTTTGCTACATTTTTCATATTTTAACTTGCATCTTGAAGACACCAAGAGACCTGACAAAAAAGCTCTCGCTCCATGTGTAACTAGTAGTAAAGCAGCGTTATTTCATTACATTATTTATTTATCAATGTACTTCAACAGTGAAAGAATATGTCTGTTGGATTCCTTGACGAAGCTCTTTTTTCGAGGGATTCTTTAGTAAAAAGGAGACACAATGATTTAAGTTTCAATCTGGAATAGCAAAATGCTGAGATCTTGAAGACTTTATCACGCTTCATTTGGAGGGATGTGTTAGGAATACAATTTCTTGTTTGTTTTGGCATCTAACAAGTTGGTTCTTGAATAAAAATCATATTATGATTCTGTATAAAATTTATGAATAAAGTTTATGATCGAACAAGAAACACATATAGCTGTAATAATTACCCACTATTACATTATATTTCACGAATTATATAACGTGAAATATGAACACAGAACTTACAAAGGATGTAGGTTAACTAATGGCTTACAGATAGTGCTGGTTATTGGGTTGTAATACAGGTAATTCGGAGACCATAGGTAAATAATTCAATTTATTCATTCAGATACCTTATGTAATTAAAGATCGATCTAAATATCTTAAGCTGATAGCTTTAAGAAAAGATTGAAATCCGACAATAATTCTATTTCTTAAAAAGGATCTCCAGAGCATACTAATTTAAATGGACAAATCAATTTACATAATAGTTCTATCAGTAAATTAAAATGTTAGAGGAGTCAATTGACACTCCAAAGACTCTGATTCTTGTGGAGATGAAACTCTTTATTTAAACAAAGAAATTAATAATTCGAAAGGATCATTAGGTCATTTTTTTGTTTATTATACATACTGGTGATATTTTGACCTCAAAAAGAAAATGGAGTGTTGTAAGTAGGTAAATACGGTAATACGAATCCTGTGGCGAAGAGATCTAGCCTGAGCTGTTCCTGTGAAGAGGAGGTTGGAGTGCTTGCAGATCAAGTTCGTCCGTCCGTGGAATGCCAGTGTGGAAAGGTTTCGGTTGCCAGGACAGCAGCGGCGGGCGCCGACGACGGTTATCTGCAGAGACCATTGTAAACACAAGCGACGCTCATTCCCTCTCCCTCCCCTCATTCTTCTCCTCCCCTCCCTCACGAACAACAATCCCTCTTCTTCATTCCTTCAATTTCCAGGACCCGGTTTCCAAATACGGCCGCCCGACAAAACTAAGAATGCGGGCCACTGAACAGAAATGGCCAATAACTCATTTAATCTCGGTCAACAGTCACTTCTTGCGTCTGCGCCTCCTGGCGACATACTTACAACGTTTTTAAGACGAATCCGTCCTCTTTCTACGCTTTGTCTCATCGTCCGTCTTTTGCCTCTTTCCTTCTGCCTATAGGGAAGAGACGGTCGGTCGCTGAACTCCCAAGTCTTCAAGACCCTCGTCTCGTGCCTCTGACTCCGCCATTGCCCTAGGTCTCATGCGACACTTCTCTTCGTATCCACCTCCATACAGAGTGAAGAATTAAGTAAGGGGACAAACTTCAAGCAGTGATTTCTGACGGGAAAAGGAACTAAGAAGTTCATATCAACATATGTAAGAGGACAAGTAATCCGCTATACAGCAAATAGTTATGGTACCTCAGCGACACATTTCGTAGTTTTCCTCGTTTCTGCGTTACAAAACGTGACCTAAGTGGCCTCCTCTATCACTAGACTTAAACCCATATGATATTTAATGGTGGGTTCATCTAAAATGTTGTGTAAGCTTAACCTGTTGGTTACTTTCAGAACAGATTTAGACTATTACGCTATTCGGCGACAGCTTGGAATATTCGAAAGAACGACATGCGACGCGTAGACGATTGTATTCTTACCTACGGAGATAACATGGAACATCTTTTGTAGCACAAAAGTATCTAATACTACATAAAGTGTTCTATAATGTGCCAGTGCTATTTGCAGCATTGAGGACTAACCGTTAATAGCGATATAAACTATTTTATTGCTTTACTGTCAGAAGCACCTTGGAGTGTTTCCCTCTACTTTGTATTCATCCTATATTTTCCTTAATCTGTCACTACCTTATGTATGCATTTCTTTCTCAGTCCATTGTATTTTGACCCCATTTCTTTCCTCCATATTTTTTCATTTTGAAATTACACGATAAAAATCTTCAGAATGTGCTCGGGATATTATTATTTATTAACTGCATATATTCTTTGTAGTGTTGTTAAGTCCTCTTTTATATAACCGCAAGCTTTAGGTAAAGTATTTGAACTTGAGAGGAGTGGGTTGCCGGGGAAAGTTTGGTAACAGAACGAAATTCCTTAAGGTGAGGGAAATCCCAACAGAAAGTCTCTCCTGTTTGAACTCAGTACGGAACTGAGCTCATATTATCTCGCTCTACGATAAATGGGAATGAACACAGTTTTACTAAGATGACGCATACAAAGTTGGATAGTAATTTTGCAAAATAGTCTCTCTTATTGTCTTCTCTGGCGCTGAACTAGAGGAAATATGTGGATGGATAAGGGAATAGGTTGTGGAAGGATCATTCATAAACTCAACATACTCATTTATATGGACAAAGAAAACCTCAAAACGTTCACTCAAAAAATCCTTATGCATGACCGAAAATTGGAGCGAGAGCAACTGGAATACTGTTCACTCCAGCGATCAACTAATTAATCAGTTCACTGTTCGGTCTGAAGGAATCATTTGTTGCAAAGTTATCTCGATTGGGTCGGTTGGTGATTTCTTCCTCCGTATCATTCAGACTATCACTCTACCATTACCGTCATTCGTCACTGTTATTATTATGAATCAGCAGATTGGAAAGGGCATTCTAGGAGAAATGTAATTTATATCACTGGAGCAGCAAAAGTTCATAGCTCTGTTCGCAATACATGTTTTCCAATTCCTGGAGGGCGATGCTCTCCAATTGAGGACGTTTTTGGAGTCTGTCCATAAGACAATGTTAGCAATAGAAAGACTAATTATTGGTACGACTTTAGTAATAAACTTGGATAATAAATCTGCAGCGCATAACTCTAAGCGCGGAATTGATTGTGTTTTAACAGGGCGACTCTTGACTTAGCACATAGTAAATGAGACGTGAGTGGTTTTGTGGCGTCATGACAGATAAGATAAATAAATGCACCGGATTCCTTCTCACTTGCATCGCAAAAATCCTGCAAGTGGTAGACATTAACTTATAGACAATATGTCGAGTGTTTATGCTGCTTTTTCAAGAATTTAATCAGTTGATTGAAAGTAGTAAGTTCTGAATCTAACACCTTTTCCCATTCTACTTTAATGGTGGAGTCGAGATTTTCTAACATGAGATGCTTTAATAACAACTCATCAAGGGGAACATCTAAATTTAAATTCTTGAGTGCTTGCCGATGACTGATAAAATGATTTAAGTCCTCTCTGAGAAAAACTGGAGAACCGCTTGTAAATTTAGGAGGTTTGAACAAGACGGTGACGTGCATAGAAACGAGACGCCTGTTATCTTCATACCTGTTCGTTAATAGCTCCCAAGCGGTCTCGAATCTTTCGCCGGAGACAGCTATATTCTGAATAAGATCACACGGTTCGCCTTCTAATACTGAATTTAAGTAATGTAATTTAGCAGTATTGCTGAAGGCAGTTTCGTCAATGCCAAGAGATTGCGAAAATTAACCCCGTCATCAAATGTTCTATTGAATTTCGGCAAAGGCTATGTCAGGTAGTTTAATACTGCATTGACGCGCTGATCCATTTCTGTGGCGGTCGGAGGAGCCGCTGCTGCCCGCGTGGAGTGAGGCAGCGTCATTTTTGAATTGCACCATGAGTGCTTCTATATTTCCCACGAGAGAAAAATATTTTATTACAAAATCCTCGCGCACTTCTGGATCATCGTCAAATCGTACTAATTCTGTTTGGGCTTGCTCAAATTCCTGAAAGGTGGTATTCAAACATGTTAGATGTGCCGCGAATGTTTTATATTGAGCAGAATCATTGACCTCTGGATTGTTAGTAAAACGTTTCTCGTCAATAGAGAATTTCTTAATAACCAGGTTTCTGGACTTAATTAATTGTTGTCGCGTATCCTCTGATGGATCAGGTTCCGTTCGCTGCTACGAGGAGACAATTTTTTAAAGACTGAGCAACTTAAATTAAATGAATGTAAGTGACCGCGAAACTCCTAGTCGCGGCAAATCAACAACAATCTTAGCGTAGCACGAATTCAAAATATCATGCGCATTGTCGACAACAAAGGGAAATATTACACTCTCTACAAACTAAGCACAGCGATTATCACTGAAGTACCAAATACTCACAAAGTAAATACACACATCTAAAAATTATAAAAAGAAAAAAACACATTAAACAGATCAAAAAATAAGTCAATAATAGATTCATGAGCTGAAACTGATGTTACTTTGATTATAGATTCAATTATAGGTTAATGATCATGAAACTGTTGTTATTTTGATAATAGTGCTTCTGAATTACTTTATGAAGATCAAGATACCCGATTATTCACAAGTCGAAGCTGATTCATATCCGGTTCGGAGGACCAAATTTCTGGAACATGAGTCGTACCACAGAAACACTCGGGAAGCTATGGGAGTGGATGGTATCTTGAATTTAAAATTAAAAGATTTTTGTGATTGGAGGACCACATGGATTACCATGATTTTATATTAAAAAAACATACAAATATTAATTGTTTTACAAAGAAATGGCACAAAACACGTTCCATAATAATCCTACCAAAAATATATCCTATACACACAAGAAATCAATGGACATACATGGAAAATATATAATACTAAAACTTACAGCTAAACACATGACATTAATTTAAAGATAAAGGATGCATGATTATGTACAACAAGGTTCAGTTAAATGTTATTGAATTCGTCAATGAAAGGAGATTGAATTGATCATGAAAGATCACACTGTTCGTGAGATTTTCATTGGCCAGTGAAAGGTATGTGAGCGTCACGTTCTTGTAACATTTGCCGATGCATTTGGCAAACAACGTCCCAGGCAGTTGGAAGATGCAGGAGACAGTCACGGTTTGTGGATCCATCAATAGTATTTAAGTTTATATTATCACACTGCTTCCATGATCACAATAAAACCATCACTTGGTTGAAGGAAATGTATAGTTTTACCTCACGCACAACACGTTTCACAAAATGTTCATGACGGACGCAGTTATGGCCCGATGTTGACTCGACGAAGTCTGAAGAGAGAGTGATGCTTGGGCTAGTGGCTACGGGGTCTTCCCATGTTAACTCGAGGGAAAACACTCCCGCGCAAATACATTATTATTATTATTATTATTATTATTATTATTATTGAATTGTTCGTGTGCAAATTGAAGAATTTGATACAAATTAAGGAATCGACTCAATGTTATATTAAAATTAGTAAATGGCCATTCAGAATTTATGTGGCGATTTTCCATGTAATGAATAAATAATTATGTATTTTTTTATCATCATAAAATGTCTGGGCGAGAATAGAGCTCTCTAGTGGCAGATTGACATACTTAATCCTTTTAGATCTATTGATAATATTAGATAATATTATTAGTATCTGGTCGAAATGCAGCAAGCAAAAGCCGAATTCTTGTCCAAACGACAGCAACCGCTTTTCTGTTGAATGACTGTATATCCCCAATTTTCTCCCCATTTAAGTTCTCTCTGTACGTTCCTTCACGCGTTCCATTATTTACGACTTTTTACCTATTATATTACATTAAGTTCGCATACCAATCGTCTATCTGCATGTATTCGTATTGGCTTGTTCACTGAAACTATTTTTTTCTTATATTCCGCAGATATTTCGTCTATTCCTACTCAAAACATGACTTGAACATACATAAAATCTTCATTTATTACTCCATTTTTTCAGTACTGTCGAGTTTGTGATCCTCTATACCTGAAAATTCTCGAACTAAAATAACTATAACATCGTCCTTGAATAAACCAGGGTTTTTATTTCTAAAAGTTGTAGGAGGCAAGTGTGTATCAAAATTCTCCGGAAGATGCTGCGTTTTATAACAAGTAGGGATATAAATTTCATGCATTGTTTCATTTGATACTTTAATTGTCAGAAGAAAAACACTGAAAGGGTAAAAATTAATATTACTATTATGTATAGATTATTGCAATATGTAATGAAATAAAGTATTGAAAAAAATTGTATAAATTGTAAAATAAAAAGACTAAAATGACGGCGACGCGTCTTACAGCCACGTACCCTCCTCTTACTTACACACCTTTCTCTCCTTTCGTGAATAGAATTTCCCAAAGTACACATATTGAGACTAAAATTTAAAATCGTAAAAATCCAAGTTCGTAATTTATTGTCGATACAGTTAGCATATGTCTATGACCATTTGGTGCACAACGAGCTGTTCACATGCCAGAAGGAAGTCAGGGACCATCCATTAGTACCCAAAGTGTTTTTGAAATATACTACTCAGAGGAATTTTTAAACATAATTTGTAATTTTTAACTCAAGTGACGTACCAGATCGTGTACACCTGTTTACATCCACATCTCACCGTTGTAGACTGGACTGACTTCAACTATGGAGATTGTGATGGGCCAGTATAGGAACTCACGATCTCCTGCTCTTTTCGTAAAGGTGTTAATCAACTACTTTGGGATGGGTGGAGAAATTGAGAGACCAATTCATGGATATTTTTTTATTTGTGTTCTACTTCAAGTATCAGTGAGACTCAACTACTTTTGTGAGGTCATTAGGTAAGTCGAAGTGGTACAACGCCGTATACGTAGGTCTATAAACTGGGGCAACACAAATAACAATAAGTCGAATATTATGCAGTAGCGCCAATAAACAGCTCAGCGCAGTTGTGAGTGAGTATCAATTCGAGTAATCAAACCGTAGGTGAATATCATCATGTTGAACGATCAGTGAGGTAAGTTAGTGATACTCGCTGGCGGATAGAGACGCTACTGTCGCCAATTGCAAGGTTAGCATAGGGAATTTCTATAGTACGCCGCGACTGTATGATGTGAGACTAGAGTAGCACCATCATATCTATAGATGAATTAGATTCTACGGTATGCCAAGACTATGATATGAGATTGCAGTAACGCCATCGTATCCATACATGTATTAGATTTTTCTATAAGGTAAACCATCCGACGTGGTAGTTTTTAATGGTAATGGTGACGTGTCGCAAGGTGAAACTGGGGCCTCCTTCTCTCAACGCGGGGGTGCTGTCCACTGCGACTCTTGTTATTCAGAAACTTCGAATTAATCCAATATCGAGTTAATCAATTATATAACTACATTTGAAACGTACTATTGTCGTACTTAACTTGATACGTACTTTCTCATGTACCTCGAATTGGTTTGGAACAGTTATAATTGAATTACAATTATTGATACTATAAAAATAATTGTAATCCAGAGAGAGATAGAATCATTATAACTCATTGAAGAGCAAATTACCTTAATATGGATGAATGTTCGTATTATACTGGTTTGCACTGTAGTACAATGTCTTTCTAAACCCTACCACATTGCTCTCCTTCCTGTGATTAAAGCATCATTAGAGTAGCGCGCGTCGTGTTCCCACACATCACTGTGCCTTCGTTTTGCTCTCAAACCTCATACCTTCACATTTCACTCATTGCTTCTCTCATCAAGAACACATATGGAGGTAGTATTTATAATGGTAAAGCTCGTTTCAAATCTAGTTCTTCGTAAGTTCATTTCAGAGTAATTATTTTTATTTTTTTAATTTTGGCACCCTCTTCTCTTAACATTATTGACCAGGTTGGAAACCATTTATCATTTTAAATTTCTACACGTGGATGATCAGACAAGATAATTTTCCACAAAATTTTCATCTGAATCATCACTATAAATTATTGGTGATGATACGGATAAAAATTGTACATCATGACCGATTGTATATTTCGATTCAAACAAAAATGTTTCTTGTTATCAAATAGAAACGTTTTTATATTTTCAATACGTCGAATGGATTGTCACACACACACACACACACACATATATATATATATATATATATATATATATATATATATATATATATATATAATATGCTTTCGTAAACCTGATGGCACCTTGGAAACTAACACAAAGAACAATTGCCAAATTTTAGCAGACTACTTCCAAATACTTCTCTATTGCGACCCTCCCACAGAAATACCCCAATTTGAAGAACCCACATTCAACCCAGATTCTACCCCGCCCTCTCTAGAAGAAATGACAAAAATTATCAAATTGTTAAAAAATGATAAAGCCCCAGGAGAAGATGGGATCATTGCAGAGCTCTGGAAATTACACGACATTGACCTCACACAACGAATACATAAAATAATAGTGGACATCTGGGAGACTGAACAAATCCCATCAGAATGGATATGTGCAATTACCCATCCTCTACATAAGAAAGGTGATAAATCGGACCCAAATAATTACAGTCTCTCTTCTTCCAGTTGCATATAAAATCCTCTCCCAAGCACTCTTTAATCGACTGGAACAACAAGCAGACCCACAGATAGGAAAATACCAAGCTGGTTTCCGTTAGGGACGCTCCTGCATTGAACAAATCTGGAACCTGAACCACAGTGGTAACCTTTGTCGATTTCAGGAAGGCCTACGATTCAATTGATAGGCAGTCCCTCTTCAACACACTAGCGGAATTCAAAATTGACAGGAAAACCAGATCAATCATTAAGCAAACACTCACGAACACCACAGCCAAAGTTAAATTTATGGGAGAAATTTCTGAACATTTTGAATTACATACAGGAGTTCGCCAAGGTGATGGACTCTCGCCTATCTTGTTTAATGTAGTCCTAGAAAAAGTAATTAAAACATGGGAAAAAGAAGTTAAGGGAATACAAATTGGTAAAAGAAAAGATCTAAGAATGAATATCAAAGGCTTGGCCTTTGCAGATGATCTCGCCATCCTTTCAAACAACAGAGAAGAAGCAAAACATGCTCTAGAAAAACTGTATGAAATAGCTCAGAAAACTGGCCTTCTAATCTCCTTTGAAAAAACACAATTCATAGAACGGTCACCATCAAATAACCTCCCCATAGTAACATGTTACGGAAATATATCAAAAGTCCCCCACTTCAAATATCTAGGAGAAATCATCGAACCATCAGGACTGAACCTCACTGCAAACCTAGCACGCATCACAAAACTGCAAAAAGCCTATAAACTCACCTGAACCATTACAACAACAAAACCAATATCAGTAAAGGCAAAACTCAGACATTACAATACAGTCTTACTTCCTGAAGCATTATACGCAGCTGAAACAACACTTATACAGGGCCAAACAAAAATTAAAGACACTGAAAAGCAAGAAAGAAAATGCCTCCATAAAGTATTTGGACCAATAATGAAAGACGCGATATAGGATTAAACGACCGACATAAGACATATACAATCATACGGAAACAATTACAAACAACTTCAGGAAAAGGAGAGCAAAGTTCTATGGGCACATACATAGAATGGACCAAAACAGAATCACAAAAAGATTATTTGACATTACAAAATCCAGCAAAAATAAATCAAAATGGTTAAATGAAACTGAAGAGGACCTCAGACAAATGCACATTACAGAAAATGACTTCAATGATCGGGAAAAATTTAGGAACACTGTAAAGAAACAAATTTGAACAAAATATAGCTATAAGAAGAAGAGGAAAGGAATGGACAGCGGAGAGGAAGAGAGAACACGGTGAACACATGAAGAGAGTTTGGGAAGAAAGAAAGAATGGTGCAAGGACGTCATGAAGATGCTCAAGTTCAATCGCTCTCTTAAATAGGGAATGATCGAAAATAATAATAATAATATAAAATATAGTCCATAGCTGGCCTTATATATATATATATATATCAGGCCAGCTATGGACCACAAAAGACGAGTACCAGTAAGGCTCAGTTATTGATTTGGATTACTCACTAGATTCATCTAATTTTTACCGAGTTCGGGGGAACAGCGTCCAGACATGATCCAGACCACTATATTCCCGTCGTGGCCACAGTGTCAGCGTGATTGCTCGTCACCAAGTCATCCCGGGTACAATACCCGCGCGGGGCAAGATAAAATTTGTAGCTCTTTGTATCCATGTCCCAGTTTAATTAGCTGGGATGTATGAAGAGCCCGAGCTCTGCGACTAACAACCGCAGTTGTAATCAAATCAATAATATAAAGCAATCCTCATTGCCTTACATGTGAGTAGAATTATCTTTCTTTCAGTTTTCCGAAAGAAATTCATTGTGTCCCGCGAACCAGATTGAACAAGTGATTAAAAAGACTTCTGTAAAGGTAAAGAGCTAATTTAACTTCCCTAAATTCTTAAGTTGAATGAAGAAACAAAAGTGTGTCAATGTTAAAAAGCTTTCTAAACCTGCCAAACACAAACATATTTTGTAAACAGATGAGATCTCAGTCTGATATATCTTGAGATGATTTGTATTTATTTCATTTGCGAGTTTTCATTGTATATTAGTCACTTTTACTAAATGGATCACAAATATCGTAAAGACAAATATTCATCGAGATAATACATTTTTATAGTTGCCCTTAGTCCCAACCCGGAGGACACGTGTGTCCAATTTCAAAGCTCAATATATTTTCGTATTGCGTAAGTAAAAAATAAATGAAATCGGAAATAAAAAAGCTGTACGCGTGTGCAAAATTTCGAAGAAATGTTTCAATCTGTGTTTGCAGTATATATATATATATTCAAATTATAATGTCGTGAATCGAAGATAATTGACAAGAAATGAAAATTACTGCTTGTGAAATGTAGCCCTAATTGCTTTGATGAGAAGCCTTACTCAATTCTGCATAGAACATCCGTCATGAGTCATTAAGGGATTGCGAGGCGCGATCGTAACGCTGTGTCAAGCGTCATGTATACCTCAGGAATCGTGTTAAGGTCGCACCTTATTTTTGTCCTCTGTGCTTTTTATGGAGTGTTTTCTCGGTTATACGACCTCCCTTTGCTGGGTAGTCGAGAATAGTTGCACCTTGTGTTTTCTTCTTCCGTTAATTACCGAGGCCCTCTCCCTCCGTTCTTCTTCCTTTTGTCTCTTTCCGCGACATACTCTTGTTCCGCTGCTTTGTCGTCTCTTTCTAGCGACCGTTTATGCTCTTGTTAATGCCTTCGGAAACTTCGTCGCGCTCGCTGGCGAGAATCAGCGGCGAAACGCCGAAACACAAGACGCGACTGCAGCGCTTCCAAACGGACGAACATCTTCCTGACGAGAGGAGGCTAATGCGATCCGAAAATATTGAGTAATCGAGTGTTAAACAGCTTATTTACCATCAAAGGAGTGTTTTCACTTCCGGAATGCGGAGGAACTACGCCACCAATTATGACTAACGGTCGAATGTTTGAAGAGCATTAGGTGTATTTGAGGTAAATTACAAAAACGAGAAAGTATAAATTGTTCTGTACTAATCTTTGGCGGTTGTTCTTCAAGAAAAATAAATTTTATATTAATACTCATGTGTACTTGAAGATAAAAATAGTAAATTAAAAGCTTTTTGACTTAGTTTTTTTTATTTACTTTCTAAATTATGAGACACTAAAGAAATTCTTTGACAATTATTTTCTGGAACTTGGGAGGAGGTATAAATTGTTTCAAACATGTCACACATAAAGAATAATATCTGATAAACCAGTTCTAAAAAAATATTGACAAGTAAACTTATTCGTTAGTTTCTACGCAGAATATATCGAATAAACAATCACACAAACAATAATACATTTTGGGTTTAAGAAATTCTCCTCGAAAAGTGAGTTTCTATTTCAGAAACTTTTGAGAATATTTTCTTTGCAATCAAGGAAAATTTCTTTGCTGTTATTTTAACACTTCTAACGATTGTGGTGGAAACTTAAAATATTTAAAAATTAAGAGTAGGAAAAATATNATAAGAGACAGGATAGTATTTTATTCTGAACTCATTTTCTCAAATCGAATCATTAGAATGTCATTATTTGGTTTCACTCATACTGTGCTTTTTACTATTGCATTAACTTAGTTTTTTAATCTCCAAGAAAATCCCAGAAAAATAGTTTCCTTCTAAAAAAATATTCCGAAAAAATTTACTATTTTATACGAATATTAAAATATTCCGGAGCCGGGCTTGGCAGAAATTTGAAGATTCAATGCCGGGATGTTTCTCAGTTTGCTACCCAATCGTATGAATAATACTTTCCCTCACTTTTGTATCTAATTTTGTATAGTGTTGTACTATTTTTTTAAATATCTAGGTAGAGCAACAACTCCTGGTCAAAATCTCCCTACTAATAAATGAATTTATATCTTTTTTCAAAGATATATTCCGTGAATTTTTTCTTATAGTCGGATATAAATTTACTAAACGCAGCACTTGCGGATTATTACAACAGAGTCCACAGCGTGAAGTGCAGGAGCTTATTGAAGAGCTGGCAATCCCTGACATAGACACGACGAGGGATGCACCTGTGCCATGCAAAGGCCATCTGCCACCACTTCCCCTCTCGTTAGGGGAAAGTGAAGTGGTGTGCACGCCGAGACTACCTCGCGTCATAAACCAGACACAATTACTCGCTTTTCAACTTCGCCTCTGATGCGATGAGAACACGTGGCCTTTGCAGTAACCCTTCCCTCATCAAAAGTCCTCCCCCCCTGCCCCCGCCCCCGGTTCCACTCCCACTCACCCTCATCCTTCTTATCTCCTCCTCTTCATGACCTACTATTATTCTATGCGTGTCCCCATTTCCCCTTTCCGCATATTTGTCTGCCTACCCCCTTACGCTGTCGTATTCTAATCACCTCTCTATCGCTTCACCACATCGCATGGAAAATTGTCGCTTGAAATACCCATGATCTATAATTTTGTGCGCGATGACCACAATTTTATACACATGTTTCTACCAAAGAATTAACAACGATATTTTGCTAAAGGGCTCAGAAATGCAAAGGCTATTATCAGCACGTTGTATGTAACTGATCAAATATAAAGTCCCATATAATTAGAAAAATTTTGTTTTTCCTATACCTTGTTAAAAACCATTAAAATGATGTTAACTACGAAAACAATTTTTCCTCTCTATAACTCCTTTATTACGATTCTTGACAAAAATGAAACACATGTAATATATATCATAGAATGATCAAACAAACGCAGTTAAATTGTAATTTCATAAGACATTTCAATTAATTTATTAAATACTCTTGTCACTCTCTTTTATAAGAATCCGCTAAATAAAGATGGATCTTTTTTTTT
>NNCF01130098.1:403572-421197 GCA_002313205.1 Laupala kohalensis | reverse complement strand
ATATATATATATATATATATATATATATATATATATATATATATATATATATATATATACACATACATACAACTTTTATACGTATTGACGTAGATAATTCTATTATCATGAAAACAGACCGGGATGAAAGAAAACTTAAATGGTTGGAGATAATGTACACTTAAAAAAAATGCTCTTAACCATAGAACAGATATTGCAGGTTGTCTTAATGTATATGATAATGTGTATAGTAAAATTTACAAAGCCACATAAGCACCAAAACTAAAACGAAAGTGCATAGTTGTTACATAGGTATTTTAAAATCTGTATGGTATTTCTGTATGTTCAAACTGATTATGTTAATTATGCGAGTATATATTGTTCAAACTGATTATGTTAATTAAGTAATTTTGTAATTATGTGTGATGTATTTGATAATACTGTGTTTTATAATATTGTGTATTTTTCTTGATATTGTGTTGACGAAATATACAAACTTGTTTATGATATTTTGGTAGTATTTTTAATTCTTTGATAATAGTTTAAAAATATTTTAATAACATATTTTATGATATTTGTTTTGTAAGATTAATAAGAGGTTTTGAAAATATATTTAAATAATGTATTTTATAATAATTTTTTGTATTGTGTGATACGGAATTTAGTAGGATTTGGCACTCAGTTTGTGACACGAAAGTGACGCAACAACGTGTAAATATCGCGGTCAGGTCGAGAGTGTAAGAGAAGTGAGTGGATTTTGTTCCGTTGTACTTTTGTTGTAGTTTCCTTTATGTATTCATTGTACGTATTTGAATAGTGATGCCCTGAGGAAGACATTGCATTAAACGTCGAAACGTAGGCAGAAATTCGTCTTTTCATTTAAGTGAAACGAATATTAGAACCTCAGCATTCGCCAATGAATCTTCCTGACAAAGAGTATGACCAACACGAGTAAAGTGAATACTGAGTCCGAGTTTTCCGAGCGTAGACCATGAACATTTATTGAAATGTTGGATGATTATTACAATAGTTAGATTAACATAAAATTTCTTAATAAAAGGTACAAAAATTCTCTTGAAATAAACTTAAATTCTACAATTTTCATTTAAATCAGTCACAAAAATTTCTTACACTCTTATATTTCAAATCTCTTTCATCGAAAATAAAATTGGTTAAGCGTACTTTACACTTTAACACTAATTATTTATCTCACATGAAAACATCCTCAAAAATCAAATAAGAACTTCACAATAAACTTTATCATTTACTTCTCTTCTTTTCAACACTTAAACTTTGACTGATCAAATTCTCATAATTTGATATTAATACTTCTCCACTACGGATATTATTCTGTCAATACTACAAATCATTTCCCCTTCCAAAATTTTCACACATCAAAGAAATACACACATTTTTAACTCATAAAAACCTATTTACATCAAGAAAATTCTTTTAACGTTATTTAACAAAATTCATTTAACGAAATTGAAATAATTTAATGTTACTGAACAAAATTTAAACTTTTAAATGTGAAAGTTATCTTGTACAACATATCGTACGTAATATTTAACTCTGTCTGCCTTAGAATTGCTTCGTAGGCTTTGCTGTTCTCCGTGTTTCCTTTTCAACCATAGTCAGTTGCGCTTCAAGGTCGCCAGACGTCCACGGATCGTAGACACTCGTGTCGATTCACGTATCTCAATGCATCACAGCTGCTACAGGAGTTCTCGTCCTCTCGATATTGTGTATATGTTGCAACGAATTTGAACCGGTCGGAGAACGTTCGTCCTGGGTTTACGGAACACGTTACGATTCCAGTTGCGGGCTAATATTCACAGTTCCAAATGCAACTTCTTTAATTCTCGCTACTGATTTACTCATGTTCCAGTGAGCACATGCTTCGAAATGCACAGTTCCTTGTTATACACAAATCATTATTACTTTTGCAACAAATTCTCTGAAATTTCATAAACTCGTTCTCGTAATACTCGGACGATCTAAAAAGAACGAAGTGTTAAGTCAGACGATCCCAGAAACTACTCCAATTGCGCTACGTTCTCATAGCAATTGCTTGCTGACCGGATAAACTATTGCTTTTATGAAGTGACATATCTCCGTCACCCTCGAAAAATGCAATTCATACTGTTCAAATAACATCGGATGACGTGACTGAGATATCTTTCTTTTGGCCGTCTTCCCTGTTCCAGCCTTACTTCCAGTATTTAAATTAGTTCTTTCATCTTTTCCACACTCAGGTCTTCGCTCCTTTTAATTGCTGATAATTATTGTGTATAATAAAACATGTGTACTGTAAATTTTAAGAGTTGGTTTCCAAAAATTCAAGACTACAGTGTTTTGGAATGCTACATATCGTGGTATTTTGTGAGAATATATTGCTCACACCGCCTTATGGGGCCATGTAATATGAGAAAAAAAAATAGTATTTAAATGTCTTAAGTTATAAGAAAGAGTTCAGCGAAAATTTGAATTTTCATTTAAAAGACTAAGCAATACAGAAAAGGGTCGATTATCCAAACGGTTGTTATCCAAACGTTCAGTCATGCGAACTGGCATCATTGAAAACGAAAGTAACAAAAGCAATCACGACAATTTCGATGTTGCCATTACCAGAACGGACAAAGACTAGTCACAGAATTGATCTCCATAAATCTAGGTACTTATTTACATACAACCGATACATATTTTGTTTGATGTTTATTTTTTTCCACTGTATACTTCATGGTACATGAAAATAAACACAAATGCTTTTTGTACAAACATGGTAGTTTTTTTTTCTTTTCTCTTATTATTTATTTATTTATTGTTTACTTCATATCCCTCTCTCAAACAGAGTCAATAGTAGATTTGTATAAATATTTAATTAAATTTCAATGTCTCGTAAGAATTTAGTTCATCTTTGGAGAAGGATCGAACAACTTCTTCCTCTTAACTACATAACGAACATTTGAATTTGAAATCTCTCTACCCCTTTTTTCCTCTTCCTATCTCACCTGCCGACTGTACAATAACAAATTCACAATTTTCACTTTAAACTTCTTATCTTCTTCTGTTATTACTTCCCTCTCTACTGCACTGCCAGTATTTTACATACTAAATATCTGGATTTATTTTTTTATCGTTTATTTATTTTCTCTTGTAAATTCTGATCATCCGAATTTTTTACTATCCGAACTTGATAATCAACACTCTGTTGTAAGCCTGTATGAATTGACCCTGTGACCGAGATAGACATGCATGCTTCCGTGTGCGTATATAGCATGTATAGCAGAATATCTTTGCGTGTTTTGCAGACACGCGAGAGACTGGCTTCGTGAATGCCATCACTACAGCAGGGGTCACGTTTGCGGTGGCGCGCGCCTGCTCCACCAATGAGAACGAGATCCTCAACTGCCAATGCACGCGTGGCTCCCACAGCAAAGGTATGTTCGCACTCATAACACAGTTAGGGTAAGATTATGTTGGAGCGACGATGAGCGATACGAGCATAGAGAAGAGTGAAGCCGAGAAGCGAGAAGTCCGGTCATGTTGCAGCGACGATATGAGTCGTCATCGACACGTCTGAGCATGCGCTGATGCTTCAAGTTTCTCACCTTGCGTTCAGCTGATTTTTCAACACAACCTCACAAAATTTACTTGTTGAAATAATTTCCATAGTCACATCGTTTGTTGTGGTTTTAATCTTTTTTGCCCCACAACGCTACTCTTCGGTGGACGCAACTTTTATCAATTGCTCAAAATCCATTGGAGAACAACAGGCGACCCTAGCTTTGATAAGAGAGAAGATAACGTACCAAAGGGTTTTCGTTGCTTTTATCGGTGGTCGCAGCGCCAACATAAACGCCCTTATTCGTCATCTCGTGAAGGTCAACGTCGCGTTGCTCTTCTCTTTGCTCTTGTCGTTGACAGTCGCTCCAATATAAACAGACCCTAACAATACTGACGCTTTATCTGCTCGATGGCCTTGAGTAATCTTTGGATGAGAGAGGAAGCGAGGGTACTTTTCCAGAAATATTGACTCACTATCGGAATAAAAATAACAGATATACCGGTTCGCACTTGTATAGACAGTTATCAACATAAAGGCTAGATTTACTATATTGTGCTCATTTCATCCCGTGTCGATCGATAAGCGAGCAGAAAAGACACAGAAATGCCTGTGGTTAGGTTAGCAGCAACTGGCTCGCGCACTGGGATAGAGCGTCGTCACTGTATGAAGTGAAGTCTGATCTGAGTTTAACTCCTTTAAGGCAGTATCAGTGACCTGACGACTGATTGAAAGAATAAAATATTATCTAATAGCTCCCAGATAAAATTTGGAACTTACGAGGTTAATATTTGAATAAAACAATCTTGAAGTTGTATGGGATCTTATGAATAAAGCCTGTGAAGGGACGGATTTTAATAAATTTCCTTGTATTTTCTAATGGAATCGATGTACAAACTATCCCTCGTGTCACAAATAAATTTAAAATAGAGTAGAACAGTATAGAATGTGTCTTGCCTCTCCGGATGGTTAAAACCGTTATTCAATGAATACTGTCATTCTAGTTATTCTAGAGACAATTCTTCAAATACATTGTTTCAATTGACATGGTGTAGGTAATGATTCGCAATTTTAATATACCCTAATACATGAATTGACTATTTTTATTATAAATAGAATACATAACATTATGGAAAGTTTCATAAACCGATATGGGGTTGACTACTACCTTAATGTCTTGAATTAGTCTTCCAGTCCGGAAGGGATATTATAATCATTTTTCGGTGGAAGTATTGAGATGATTAGGTTAGTGGATAGTGAAGATGAAAGTTATTATAATGCTAAATTACGTCCAATGAGCGTTTCTCATTTGCCTGTTTCGGAGAGAGTCATGATAACACCGTAGCCGAGAGTCCTATATACTGTGGTAAGAGACATAGACCTACCGACATCAGATCGACACAGCTTGATCTTTCCCACACAAACACATACACTCTGAGTATTCAGCCATAATGGCTACATTGCAGAAGGAGACACGTGTTTAAGGAGTTCTGAATACCTTTTAAGTTTCATGGAATTTCGCGTCAACTAAACAAATAAAGTCGCGTACAAATAAAATCACCTTCGAGACGGGAGTAAGAAGAGGATTTAAAATATAAAAAGAACACAAGTTAGCAAAACAAGTAAAACATTACTTGATAACGGAAAATTGTTCACCAGGTTCAGTAATCTTTGAATTGGGTGTAGACAGGATGTGATGGTTCCGTAAACGTATTCAGCGTAAGATAAGAATTCAAATTAATGAAATAAAAATCGTCTTTTTCTTCTATACAAGAGTTTTGATTTCTTTCTTCTTTCAATACGACAAAAGTCATTTCACTTTCACTTTAGCTTCAAATGAGAGCCAAGGACAGGCATTTTGGATTAGGGATTCAGAGAATGAGAGGTAGCGCTTGAGCATTTAGAGTCTCTGGCTGATCCGTACTTCTCTCAGAGTGGAGGACAATAGCCTTAGCCAGGGATTAAATTCAGAACCGTAGACTTCCGTAGTGTTATTTGTTTCGATCAACGAAACCACCAGTGCTGCATTCTTTAAACTGGTTCACAAAGATAGATCAGGAAGAATCAAAACCAATCTTTGCACGTTGTTTCAAATCAATTCCATGTTTATCTTGAACTGGGATGAGTAGTTGGAAAATATAATTACTAGAGCTCTGTCTTTAATAAAAAACTGATCAAGGGAAGCTTGAACCAAATTTTACGTCAACTTTTAAGGAACTGACAGTGTTTTACGTAAAACAACACTGTTCAGGTTTTTAACAAAAATGTATCGTATAAGTTTTATTACATTGCACAGTTGCCACAGACCATTATTTCCAGGAAAGATCTCATGGATACATTTTGCATAACTCTTGCAGGGAATATTTCCAATCTTTTTTTCATTTCATCGGTTTTTTCGTTCTCTATTTTCAACAATATTGATTACCTGGGTTTATCTTACATTTCTATATCATTACTCTGAATGTTAATCTACTATTATATCTCTTATTGTCGTGATCTTAACATATTCTTGAAAATTGTTGGTCTTCTCTTTTCCCACTTACCTATTTTTTTTACTTTCATCCTTTAGGCTCTGCTGTTATAGACTTTCCATGAATTCTCTTCTTTCGAAACCGTACCATGTAGAGTCGCAAAACATGTATTCTGGCGCTTCCGTATCTACCCCATTGCATCCGCATTTTGATTCTCACCAGATATCCATTGAAACGCTTGTCGTGTCCTTTTATTATTTCTAAGATCTTCGCATCACGGGAAACCATTTCCTATTTCAATGCACATTCTAACATCCTCTAGGTACTCATGTGTTCTTCCGCTTGTTCTCACATCCTATTATATGCATGAATGAATCATATCCTACCATTGCATCCTATCATATAATATTTTGCAATGTTAACTCACATCTTCAAATTACCTACTCGCGGAGGAAAGTTAGCATCGTGATCGGGTGAAAATTGCGACGGAAGAGGATTCGAACCTGGACCCTCTGCCATGGCTACAGGTGTGCTGTCCGCTGCACCACTTACGGAGCCCGTTCTGCTACATCCACCTGGCCTGTTCCAGTGAATATTTTTTTAGGGGTTCTGGGATTCGGGGTGGGCGGTGCAGTGGATAGCTCACCTACAGCCATAGCAGAGTATCCCAGGTTCCGGTCCATCGCAATTTTCACTCGACCTTTCGGAATATTTTTTTCCATTCGAGAAAAAAAAATGTTTTGGTGAGCAGGTAAAGTGTCGTCCACCATGGTGCCACACTCTCTTGCGCCGACGGATGTGGATGGTCTGCCCGACTACAAGTGGGTGGGTTGCGGTGACAACATCAACTACGGCCTTCGCATCTCCAAGATCTTCATGGACGCTCCCCATCGCAGGCGGCGACGCAAGCGCTCGGACATCAAGACGCTCGTCAAGTTGCACAACAACGACGCCGGCCGATTGGTGAGTACAGGACAGATCACCAAGTACACGATTTTTACGAATATTCTTTTCACAAAGTTTAATTGTGGTAGTAACTTTCAGTCAGGTGAAATGGCGACAAGCCTGGAATCGAACCCGGGACTCCTGCTTTGATCGCAGGGGTGTTCACCACTACACCAACCATTCCTCTTCCACAATTATATGTCATTTCCACCCAGACTTATTGACTATGGTAGTTTGTAAACGATATAGCGGTGAAATTCTACAAATAATTAATTTCCAGAACTATGGATTAAACATATCACATCGGAAGAATTGCAATAATATTCAAGCAGTGGGATCGGCTCTTCTTTCTTCGTAAACCTCTATAGTTTGTGAACTGTCTCATTATTTTCCTTAATCAAAAATTAAAATATCAAAACTGCTGTTACTTGGGACGGGAGAGAATCGAGGGACTAATACTTGGGACGAATGAGGAAAAAAAAGGAAAATATGGATATTTGGAACACTTGTTAAGTTAGACAAGAGATAAAAAATATGGATAATTACAAAGTAACAACATTTCAGATTGTTCAATGTGACTTATCAAAATGCCACGTAAATTGGTATTCATAGGTTAATATCATTTCATGGAAACCACAAAGTCCTATATTATAAAAAGGAAAATTTCGATTTCATTACATTTTTCACAGTGCTTTAATTGCAAAAAATCAAATCAAAACTAAAAAATATTATTTTGTATATGTTTCTGAAAAAGATTTTTTTTAAAAACATTATTATAACTCTATACTTGATTATATTTCGTGGAAACTATTTTTTTCATCGGTCTGGTTTCTCGTGGATAACTAACTACGTGTGTAATCAGACGACCTCTCTTTCCATCGTTCACGAACAAAGCAGCTTTGATGAGGTCAGGAAGCCAAAGCGGTTGACCTAGAGATCTCAAGTCAGACAGCTCTTAACAGTCGACATCCATCGATCATAAAACGCAACTTCGATCACGCTACGATTCGCGTGGAACGTTTCAGACGCCTTCGGGAGAAGAAAAAGAAGAGTGAAGGATTTTCTTCTTTTTTTCGTGATTGGATAATTGAAATTTTATTCTGACTGAAAGGATATAATTCATTAAACTTAAACTCATCTTACAGTATTTTAATGATAAAAACGTGGGTAAAAAGTGTTCATCATATTCAGTGTTCAAATTTTATTTATAACGTTGGTTACACTGAAGTAGACGTGCATGTTGCTGGTTCTGTACCACAATTAAACGAGAAACAATTATACAAAACCTTTGGTGACTGAAAATTAGTGACGTAACTATTTGAGTTACTTGGTGACTTTGCATTCCGAATTCCATCCATACCATTAGTTGGTAATTTTTCCATTACCAAGCTCAAACACCATTCTACGTTTTCTAGGTTTCAATCAACGAATTTCGGTTGTAGAAACGCATACAGTAAAAAGGAGATGCGAAATAATTATATAGCATTCTGCTTCAGTTGATCTTGACTTTTTTATTACCGAATTGTAAACGTTTAGCATGCTAGATATTGTAAATACTACAATCGAAAAGGGAATTTTACAACGATTTTCCGATCCGAAATCACGAACACATGAAGAACAAATGTATATCTTGCTGAAAAACCATTATTTCAACATATTACATAAACCATATCCTATACGAAACCGAAAAATTTGGGTTCTATAAATTCTTTTGTTATGATTAACATTAATATCGAAATGAAATAAAATATATATGATATGTTATCAAAACTAAATCATTGTTTTACTAGTGAAGTATGAAGCTGGTTAAACAAAACATAAACATACATAAGATTTAACTTGTTATTTTAGCATGATCAAATAAACTGATATTTGTTACTATACTACAACAGGTACTGAACCCAATTTTCCCCAGCCCGGGGTTCTCGATCCCATTTTGTGGTAGATCCCATTTTGTGGTAGATCCCATATTGACTTTTATATTTCTCGGGAGTTGATGAGGAAGTGAAGGCACTGAATCCAATCTCTTTTCCGGATTGTCTCATCGATGCTTTATGGCAGTGGCGTCCCTTATCTAGTAGGTATAAGGATGCGATCATCTCTAGTAAAAATGGCCATTGAGTTGCCATCAGTTAATACCAAACGGCCAATTGTATCAAGTGGCCACCAATGGCCGGGCCATTGATGACAATTCATTTTATGTGGCCACCAATGTCCGTTTGGCGATAACAGATAGCTCCCTTCTCCGCTTCACTCTTCTCTTTGCTTGTATCGCTGAGCGTCGCTCAAACATAATCGTACCCTTAGGAATACGACACTCCACTCAGATTCATTACACCAAAGCATCTGCTTGATGATTGCTCGTTGTGTTGACAGGCCATCAAGAACTTCATGCGCATGGATTGCAAATGTCATGGCTTATCAGGCAGTTGCACTCTGCGCACGTGTTGGCTGCGCATGCCATCCTTCCGGGAGGTGGGCGACCGATTGAAAGAGCGCTTCGACGGCGCGGCTAAGGTCATCCCCAACAATGACGGCTCGTCCTTCCTCCCCGACGGAGGGGCCACCATCAAGCCTCCAGGCAGAGGAGATCTCGTGTACACGGAGGACTCTCCCGACTTCTGCAACCCCAATCGCAAGACGGGATCTCTTGGCACGCAGGTGAGCAACACTCTTCTATCGAACTAGAGCAAACTCTAGTTCCTATCTCTAATCTAACCATTGAGCCACTTCTTTATACTTTCTCGGTCACTTAGATTATACTTTCAGTGGATTGTCCGCCTCACGTAACGCAATCGAAATCTGGCGGTTACATTAGAAAGCTTCGTGGTCTAAAGTCATGCGAATGAAGATTTACATCTACTGATTAGCAGCCAATTTGAACTGTTTTTCTGGCCTTCCAGTTCATCAATATTAAATAATCATTGCATTTTAATTGCAATAACCTTGAAAAGAAGTCCTTCGAAATTTCAAATAATTTCAACGATTACTTTTTCCGATTTCCAAGCGAAATTCAGTCCAAATAATTCACTTTTATTTATACAGATTACGCGCAACCCATTTGCCGAAAGCTTTGTAGGAATAGGAGGGGAAATCTTCTAGGAATATCACAGATGGTCAAAATCCGAATACATGACAGAGAGATGAATGTTTCATACGAATACAGCTGTGGTTTAGTGTTCAAATAACATACAAGTATATTTTCGGCAAAAATCGCATTGGTATGAAAATTTAAAGGACTCTTCACCTATTCATTTATTGGGACGCAATGTTCTGAAAAGGTTTCATATCTACGCAGTATTGTTTAAAATACTTGTTGTTGCTGAAAGAACGAGAGATTGGGTCTGAAATAGAGAACACGGAATATGTTTCTTCAAATGTGAACAATTCAGTTGGGTCGATATAGTTGTAATACAAGAATCTTTCAGAGTGATTGTTTGAAAAAGTTATATAATTTCAAAACGAAGGATGTCCCTCCGGTGGCTAAGGTGTTAGCGTGATTGCTCATCACCGAGTCAATCACTCCGGGTTCAATTCCCGGCGGGGCCAAAAAAAAATTGTAGTTTTTTACATTAATGTCCCAGGTCATATAACTTTGACTACTGAAAAGCGAACCCTCCTTATATCCACCTACTATTACTACTAGTATCACTAGCTCTTACTATTACTAACCACTCCTACTAACACCTCCTGCGGGCCAAGTTTTATGGTACACCCAGCTAACCGGCCCACCTACTAACGATGGCCTGCCACCCACCTCCTTCCTCTCATCGCTCCAAGTAGATAAACTTCAATAACACGCTACACTTCCCATTTACAAATGCTACAATAAAGAAGAAGAAGGATGGAATTCTAGAACCTACCTTCTTGACGTAGCTTGAATTCCTTTCTTAGTCCACGCTGCGCCCTGGCGTTGTCGTAGGGTCGTGTGTGCAACGCTACGTCACCCGACGTCGAAGGCTGTGGACTGCTGTGTTGTGATCGAGGCTACGACACTCACAAGGTGTTCGTCAAGTTCAACTGCAACTGCCGCTTCCAGTGGTGCTGCGAAGTGACGTGCCTTACTTGCACGGAACGGCGGGCCATCAGCACGTGCCGCTAACACAAGGCGCATACGTTCGGGCTACGCTCTGCTTCATCACGACTCTCTCCACAATACGTCCACTACTTTGCGATCAAGAGAAATAATCAACAACGAAATCTACCAACATAATATGCTGTAATAAATTACTTCTATGTTTAGAGTTCAATTTGTTTTAGCGAACATAATTAAAATATTGAGGTGTTAAATGTATTAATATTTTCTTTTGATATTTCCGTAAATAATTATTATTACTTTTCTCGTGAATTGTCTCGCAAATGGTAAAGAAGAATATTTAGCAGAAAAAGATATGTTTTTCTTTTTAAAATAAATAATTTTTATTCGTAATTACCAGATTGATACGTTTGCTAGACATTTTGTACAAAATATTTCTGCCTCAAATAAATTGCCCTTCTCCAAATTATTAATAATGCGATCAAAATAAAATGTTTTGTGGGTTAATTGCACCACAGCACTTTTCGATTTGAAAAGGAAGTCTGTGCTGATAAAAATTTACCTCCAAGTTTACAACCAAAATATTTATTTTGTTCTTAATAAGCCCGATTGTTTTGTAAAAAATATTTCAATCAAAGAAATCGTTGTTTTACATCGTCCTTATGATTCTAAATTTCAATTTCTTATCATTATCACATGTATAAAAGAATGTACAGAAATTATATCTCGAATTCTGAATCGCATGCTTTACCGTTCAAGAAATATTAAAAACTACGATATGTTCGAGAAAATATTAATAAAAAATCCTCATAATGGAATAAATTTTCATGTTTTATTTGCATTTTAGTCATTTCGAAGACATTAGATCGTGGACGCATTGTACATTATCGAGTCTTTGAGTGGAAAGTGAATGGTGGCAGAGTGTGGCAGCAGTTGAAGAAAATTCGAAGCGAACGAGTATTCGCTCGCAAAAGACAGTGATAGTGAGAGTGACAATGTGGTGACAGTGAGGCGGACGCTGTGAACGCTATGTGCCCCCTACCCCTCTGGGGGTCACTTTGAGGCGTAAACCTTGAACGCGTTGGCGCTGACCCCTGTGCCCATCATAACTTGTTTTATTCTTTCTTTCAACATTGCATCTTTCATCGGATTTAAGAGCTGGGAAGTGAAATATAGGAGTTCAAAAATATATTTGTCTGAGAGAATAACAAATATGAATTAAATTCTCTCTTGATTTACTGACCATTCGCAAAAAAAAGAAAAATATTACAATAAACACGTGGCGATTTTTAATGTTAAGAACCGTAAATAACAATGGAATAACTTCATTTAAAAGTGAAACTGTAGTAGTGTATTGCTTTGGTACAATTCTTGGTAAAATTGTGTGAGAGAATTGTAAATTTAGAGACGTTAGAATTCCTAAAACTCACTTTCAGATGACACAAGCTTCTCCTGTTTGCTACCATATGATCTTTTAACTGTCGCTGCCGATGTGTCCGACATGGACGTTGTTGGACTCTGCCAGGTTATGGATATCACAACAACTGCTTTAATTTTTGTTTATTTTTACCAAAATTCGTGTCCTGTGGGGCCCGAGTCACCGCCTCTCGTTCCTGCGAACCGTCCTTTATCTGAGTTCTTTGACTCGGGACATCTGATGAAGAAGTGTTTTATGGCAAAGAATCGACCTGTAGATTGAGTTCCCCTTGCAAATGCTACTCGGCGTAGGTTTTGGGTCGCTGTAGTCCAACGCAGTTAACGTTTTTTCGCTGATCCCTTTGCACATGAGCAATCAACGGAAGCGTCTCAATTCGATACTACTCCACAGGTTTATTGCAGACATGGAACGTAAAACTTCTTGTTGCTGTGGCAGCGGGTCTTGAAGTAGATGCACTCCCATTCTCGTTTGTTTTTGTCTGATGGAGGTTAACAAATGCCATGAAATCAGATCCTAAGTGCTTTATGTTCGGCGGTCGGACGGGGAATAATGCCGAGTTCCTTGAACTGCTCGGAAACATCCGGCGAATTCTCATTTGTCCCTTCCCTTCCGTCCAAAACGAAGTGTTTAGATACAATTAGGGTTTTGTGGATCGAAGATTCCTTGTCTACTCAAGTGAATAATCTTAAAAATTGAATAAGGCAAAAAATCTATTTAAAACGTTCGGCTTTTAAGACAAACAGATAAGCGGAAATCTGGTTTAGCCAAAAACCTTTGAAATAAAAACAACAACTATTCCTGGTTAACTTACAACACCCCAATGATGTAAAAATCACATTAACTTTTATTATAAAGATTCACGCTAATATAAGATCTCCACTCACCAAAACAATACCTAATTGTTCTTTTTATTGAACGTTGAGATTTTCATGAATAGATTTTTAAAGAAGAAATGCTATTAAAATACCTAATACGGATTCAAATATCTTATTTCTAAATCATTGTTGATTCGTTTACTCTCCCTTTCACCCCAATATATGTTGCATTTCCGAGTATTCGTAAGCAAATGTTTATTGTGTTTTATGATCATTTTCAATCCGAAGCCGAAGCTCATAAAATGTCTGTGTATCGTTCGTTCTTGCTACTCTTCAAGAAGCAAGGAGGTTTCAGTCTGATCGTGGTTGTGACCGGGACAAGCCCACAGGACTCGAAAAAGGTTTATCATCGCTTTGCGGCTACGCAATTTGTCTATGTTTATGTATTTGCCATAACTGTTCAATGCCTGTATTGTATGTCTTGTAATTTCTTACAGTGTACATTTTTATTAAAAACAAAAATAAGTATTATCCCTCGTGTGCATTCTTCGAACATTGTCACGAGTGACTGGTTCTGTGTTGAGAGCTTGTGTGTGGTCTGTGGACGTTGTATGAGATGGAGGCACGACATGACCTCTGGGTCCCCGCAGAAGAACCACTTTTCTCTTCGATTCATCGAAACTCCAATAGCTTTGAGCTATTTCAATTTTATTTGACTTTATTTCACAAATTAGATCAGTGGCGGATCTGGACCGTAAATAAGGGTGGGGGCTAACAGGCGAGCATTTTTGTATAAAAATTATGGTCTTACAACACAAATTTTATAAATATTACCTTTAAATAAAACGCATCAAATAAATAATTAACAATCTGGTATTATTAATAACAACAATTATTTATTAAATTTATTAATATGGTAATATCAATTTCATTAATAATAATAATAAATACTAATTATATTATTAATAACAATTATAAATAATAACAATTATATGATAATATTTTTACAAAGTATGTCATTTATCTACTTCAATATTACCTGTTAAGAGTTTAACCCCCCATGGATCCACCACTGTATTTTATACATTTCACACGCATCTCGTTCATTCACCTTCCACCTCCCCTGGAACGACGTCCTCTTTCATTAGTCATTTCTTGTTTTAAATCGTTTATCGATGGCCATCACCGCGTCGATTCGTCAGTCGGTTACATCCGCAATTCACATCGTTGCCATCACTGATGGACACACCAATTCCTGGGTTTTCTTTCACACAATATCGTCTCCTATCGTCACGTAGTTCTGTCGTCCCCCTTCAGTAGTTCCCCAATTCACCTATTTGCGTAACGTAAGTTTGAAACTTCTGAAACGCTTCCTTCACGTCAATCCACTTGTCTTTTCGTCCTTTAGTTATCCCATCCTCTTCATCTACCCAGGAGAGAAGGGACAAATTGGATTGTTTGCGAACTTTCATGTCAGAACTAGTCATAACATACAGAACCGTGTCTATCAGTAGCGGCCAGTAAGAGATCTTCCTATGTATTTAATGCAAAAAAATGTTTGTTAAGACTATTAGGTAGACAATATTAAAAAGTTTTAAAGAACAGAAAATAAAACATAAAAACCACCCACTTATTTGGAGAGACCGTTTTAGCTTCCACCTTCGTCAGTCACGGAGGTAATGAAGCGATTCTTCTCTCTCTTCGATTTTCATGGACTGACCGTTAGCTGCAAGGAAAGAAATTTGATTTTCAATTTTGAAGAATTTAGAAGAATTTACTGTTAGAGGAATTTAAACTGAGTTGGGTAGAAGCTCCTAGGGACCAGATGAAACTAAATTCACGTGTTTTTACATCTATTGATTGGGAATATTTGGATTAGGAAATCATAACTTTTTGGAAAATCTCCCCATCCACGAAAGCGAAATCCGGAACGATTTCTCCAAATATACATGTTTCATTTTCTAGTTTTAATTTATCTTCAAAACTTTTTAATGTGTAAAAGACAGTAATCTTTTATTTTCAATTTTTCCGTCACATACATATCACAGTAAATTGTTTATTTAATATTGTACAATATTAGGAGTGTCCACTGTTCGAAAAGGAGCGCTGCCCCGGGAACCAAAGCAGTGAAAGAGCACCACTCTTCATTACACCCCTGCATTGAACATCTACCGTAACGGTAAAGTTTCGTACAAATGAAGACAACACTTTTTTTCAATACCAGACGTTGCCTCTTTAACGATTTATCTTTATCCGTGCATATTCGCTGTTATAGACAAGCTTATTAAAAAAGATCTATATATTTTATTTATTTATTCCCTGTCTCAGTCAATACAGGGTTTGTAAACTCTACATTCATTTCTTAGTCTTTTGTACAAACATATTTTCTCTTTCAACAGTTTCTCAACACGTCACGAAAACACACAATTTTATCAGAGAAATTTGAAATTACAACTTACTCCTTTTCCGTTTCTATTAATTTTTGTAAATTTCTTGTATCTATCATGTTTATTTTCATGTATTCATTGTAAAAAATCTCATCTCTCATTCCCAAGCAAGAAGCATTCCCATAATACATTTCTTTGGTCATTTTACACATACACTGTCCTGTTTTCGGTTTCCTTATATTTTTTAAATAGTCATTGAAATCTCCATGTCCCGTAAGAATTTGCTTCATCTTTGGTGAAGGATCGAACCACTTCTTCCTCTTTTCTGCATAACGAACACAGGGTATAAATTTGTAAAGATCTCTACCTCTTTTTCCTTCTCCCATCTTAGCTTACAACTGTTTTCACAATTCACAATTTTCACTTTAAACTTCACCTCCCTCTCTATCTGCATTGCTCCTGCTTTAAGTACTAAAGATCTTAATTTCATTTTTTCTATATGTACCACATATTTTACTTACAAACCTTTCTCGTATTACTATGATACCAAGCGAAAACTGAAATAACACCTTTTTAAGAACTACTGAGGAAAACGAAGAGAGACACCGCGGGGAACTTTCTTTTGTACGTCGTCTTGATAGAACAATGGTTATAATAATTATAATAATAATAATAATAATAATAATAATAATAATATATTTATTGTAAAACAACAGTGCAAACTGCGTATGACCACGTGGAAGACAATAAACTAATTTACTGCCCGGAAGCAAGCAAGGGACCATCCCATCAATTCCGATCAAGGGCCCTAAGGCAGAGGCGGATTCAAAAATTTCTGCAAAAATCCCTAGATAAGATAAAAAGTTAGCTGCGAGTTATAATACTAATCTACGAGTTATAATACTAATGATGTACTAATGATGTTATATTTACCATTTTACTTTATGGACTAACGCCACTAAAATTCAATGAAGCAAATAATTAGGAAGAAAGTAATTTTTACGTTTCGCCCTTTCCGTCCCCAGCTCCAAGAATACAGTGCTCGTTTGTGATCTCCTCGAGAACATAACTGCATTGGTAGTTGAAGCATCTCGTGAAACCTAAAACTATGTATCCGATGTATTTTTATTTTTTTATATTTCAATGTTAGTTTTCAGTTAGTCTTATCCATAAACCCATTTCCACTCCCACACCAACCTACGGGTGTTTCATGAGAGATGAATTCAGATTTCACTATCAACTCAGAGACGCCGAGTTATGGACTCGTCATTGGTATGTCATGTTCGATATCCTTTCCTGGTATCCCCTTCCCTCGGGGTGATGCAGTTTATACGGGCTGATTGTGGACTTTGACGTCTTCGAGAATGTCACTACTAATTTCAGCGACTCCCAAAACTCCGATCTCAAAACTAATATCGGTCACTTTCCAGTATTTTTACATTTCACCCCTTCTCACACCAATACAAAGGATGTTCATTTTTATAGGCAGTAATTGTGGGTGTATTGTGGGTATTTGGCAATGAGGGTGTCACTTCACTTCAGGTCCCAAAGATGGATTATTCAACACCAATATCGATGGGTTTTTTTTTATGTTTACCTGTTCTTCATACCCACCCCTGCCATTGGGATGATAGGGGTATATTGTGGATCAATAACTTAGAAAACATCTAATAAGTCCTTATTCATCCTAACGCCACCGATAACTACGGTTTCGAATCTAATATAGGATTTTTTCATTATTTTTACATGTCATCCCCTTCTGACCCCCAACCTAAGGGTGCAGGGGATATCGTACCTCTATAGTTCTTTTTGTCATATAGTCAATCATCTGCGTATCATGTTTGGTTGAAATTGCTCCAAGCACTTTTAGAGTTATGGTGGGATACGTACATAAAATATTCCAACCCCCATTTCACCCCCTTAGGGGTGAATTTTCGTAAAATCGTTTCTTACCGGTTGTCTACACCCTAAAAGGAACACACACACACA
>NNCF01130098.1:361833-403508 GCA_002313205.1 Laupala kohalensis | reverse complement strand
TATATATATATATATAATAGTAGTCTGATCCATTTCGGGTTGAGGGAATAGGATTTTTCAAAATTAAGGTTCGAAAAAAAACGAAAAATAGAGATCATGAATCAGCTCTTGTTGAGAGGAAGTAGCGAACTGCAAATACTTGAATAATCGTGAGAGAGACATTTCCTAGATTTTTGTCCCCCCATGTAGAGTAACTGTGTTGTTTCGAAGCTAAGAGACAGACCTCCATGTCTCGACCTACCGCCGCGCCGCGTCGCATAGTCTCTCTCCAAACTGCGCCAAAATTGATGAACGAGTGGCACGACATCATTAATGGTCCAAATATAAAAACGTACCGTATAATTCCACGTTCAGAGTCATGTTTACTAAGGAGAACGAGTTAATGTATTAATCCTCGAATGTTGATCTCCTGTCACATCTGATGTTAAACAAACGGCTTCATTTGCATTTTAAATTAATGCGTTTAAACAGCATTAAGTGAGGTAGGAGCGGAGGATAGAACGAGAGCCGTTTGTCACTGACTTCAAGTGACTTCCTCTGGACTCTGAATGCAGGCGGGAGGAGCATGAGGACAGTGGCAGCGATCATCATACACATAATACTCAACTACTTTCTAAACCCGAGTGATTCAATGAAACCAACATTCTGTACGATAACATAAAGGTTTTATTTGATTTAGCGGGACTATTCTATTTACCTGAGTAATACGACAGAAATTACTTTCGTCCATCTGCTTGTCGTAGGAAAGTTTCGCTCGGCTTCATATTTAGTTTTAAACTTGTAAAAGCTCGTGGAAAAATCTTATGGTAAACGCATTATTTTGAAAATAATTTATTTCAATATAAAAATTATTGATCAATGGAACTCTTGATTCCGGATACATATTTTTAATAGGGTCCATTCTGAAGTGAGAGATCGTATCTGTCTAACTTTGGAGGAAGACTTATCAAATATTCACAAAAGACAAATTTTTAAAAATCCTTCACCATTTTTGTCTCCAAAACCAAATCTAAAAATATTTTCGTACGAAATTAATACATTTACACTGAAAGATTTTTTTCGTTGCTTTCGAGTGGTACATATTTTATATTTTGAGCCTACCTTTCTTTATGGGTGGGATTAGATATTATTTCACCAAATCCCTTCTATTGGGGAGAGAAGGCAGAAAAACTTGGGTTTTCTGAGAAGCTTGACGATGTCACAATTTTTTAGATGTAGATGAAGGAAACTCCAGCAGAAAATTCAACCATTTCAGCCATCCCATGGATGAACCCAATTCGTTGAGAACTGCTGCCGTATACCAATTCGTTGAGAACGAATATTTCAACAGAGTCGAATAGAGGTCAATCACCGAGTAGAGCCAAAATCCGAGTGCAAATATCGAGAGATTAGAATGGTGATTTTTGTTCTTGTTTTTCTTTACGAGAACTTCTAACTATGGGTACACTAAGTATGAAATGTGCAACAGAAGAAAATGTTTTGCTTTGGAAAGAAGATAAAATTGACCGATAAAAGGGGAATGAACATGGGGTGAAGGATATTGGGTACTTTGTAAGTGATTCTTTACATTTTTAAGACATTCAATCATGAATTTCTAGTTTGTATGTATCGCCACAATTCGGTTTTAATGAATTTTAGTTCGGTATTATGAGAAATATTCTGATCATTACTTAACCAGAGCGTCCCACGAAGAGGGATTCTTCTAAGATTCCTCTGTTTCTAATTTTCGAACTAAAATTTACCTAAATTCATTTCAAAATTAAATCCATATGTTCATTACTTTCATTGACTTTCAAAGAAAACGATGTGGTTTTGCCATCCTCTGCAATTATACCGTACACATATACATTTGAAATGACCACATCTAACATTGTTAGTATTGTACCTATTTACAAGAAATCTTCATATTCTGATATATTGAATTTCTCATCATCGTTTCAAGTGCACGATATGCAAAACATGTGGATTAAAAATTACATTTCCTCGTATTTTATTTTATGACTCAGTGAAAGACAGATTTAAGTGGTAAACAGTGAATCCATTATTTTATTGAAAAAATAATGGGAAATAAATATATCCATGAAAAAACACTAAACACTAGAAAACAAAAAAAGAAAAACCAAGTAAAAACAATTACCTAGTGGTTTGGAAATCTAGGTGAAAGAGCGTGAACAATAAATCTTCAATGGTCCTTCTCTTCAAACTCACTTAGCAACAGTACCATGTGGAGGTTATAAGGTTACGCTGTATTTTGGTGGGGCGTCAACGTGTTTACTCACTAACTGAAGACATTAGTATTAATTTTAAAGATAGATGTGAGCCATCCATTTCTATAAGTTCGCAGTTTTCTTTTATTTCTTTTTTACAATATTAGATTGTTTGAACTCAAATTCGATTACAAGAAATACCAGTCACTGGAGGAAACTTTATAAACACAGAGGTTTTCTAAAATTGGAGACGTAAGTTGAGGGAGTGTGAAATGAGGACTTAAAATGTTATTTAGTGAATGGTAATGAATGAGAATTAAGTAAATGATAATTGAAAAATGATGATAACGCAACGAAGTATGAACAACTCAATTATTGGATGCTGAGATAATAGTGAGAAAGAAAGAATAACTTTTGAGTGCTGGAGTGACAGAATCCCATTTACCATAAGGCTGAATAGGCTACAGCCTAGGGCACTAGCTTTTAGAGGGCGCATTTTCAGTGTTTGAATGTGCAAATGGTAATTTTTTCAATAACCTGAAATGGCAATAAATTATTATTTTAACGAAAGTTGTGTCCTTTAGTCTAATACTGTCCCCTGTCAGAGCCCGGTACAACCTGTGTATTCTTTTTTTTTGGGGGGGGGAGGGGATGAGAAGGGCAACAAGGTTTACATCTCCGGGGGAGCTGGAGGTACGGAAAATTTTGTATGATACAATTTTAAGGATATTTACGATTCTGTATGAAGGTATTTTTATTGCTCAATGTAAATGAAAGGACTTCCTAAAATATTCAATTTATTTTCTCACAAAATACAAAATTTTCGCTCATTTGTGGTGGGAGGTAGGTTTGAGACCGCAAACCCATTTCTAAATCCGTCCCTGGGCAGAACCGTAGACATACGTCTTATTTTCATTACGTATACGTTCATGGTGTCAATATTTGTTCGGACTTTTTCCTCAATATTTATTTATTTTTAATGAGAATTTAATTCTTAATAAGAAATCTAGTCTACCCTTTGTACATTTCATCCGCTATCACAATTCAAAATTAAACACAAGCTGTTGTAACATCTAAAGCACACTAATGGTGAATCATATACTTTGAACCAACCAAATATGACGTTGAACACGATGGGATTTCAAGAACTCAACACCATACAATTCGTTTTGGAGAGGGGGGGACGAAAAAAAACAGAATTATTGGCCTAGGGCATCTGTACCCCTTAGTCGGGTCCTGTGGATGTACTGGACGTAAGTTTTAGGATATGAATTTTAATTGGATAGTTGAGGGGGCACACCCCAGATTTTTTGCATTTTGTACAGTGCTTTTGAAATAAAACCTTGTTAAAAAAGAGATTTTAACGTTTATTTTATTTACTCTGTATGCAAAAAAAATCTGTTTCCTCTGTTGAGGAGAACTTGTTACTCGCATTCCCTTAATCTTGAGTCGTGATGGAGACTTCTACAACGATGCCAGTGAGTACTTGATTGCATCACAGTCATTTGCGTTGTATCCACACCGAGGTTTTAACCTACGACTTCTCTTATACGGAAGGATGACTTGATATCTGTTCACTCCTCCGCATTGGACTCAAAACATTGATCCTTAAATGTACTAAAGGGATAAGAAGATTGAAAACACTTTCATTATTACAACGTAAAGGAAGCGAATATGACTGAGTTTGGTCCGCAATATGATTGGATGGGGTTCATGATCTCAGTCTCATGCTGCATAATACGTCAAATGATTATACTCACGTCACGACTTATGATATTTATATCAGAATGTGACACTGATATGACTTTAGCTTCCTAGACACTCCTAATGTCCACGTGTATTGAAATGATAAATCTCGAATTTAGGGTTATTTTAATAGTCACGATTCATGTACAATATTTTCCGAATAACCTAGTTTATAATAATAAGTAGTTGTGAAACAAATTTTTGTGTTTAGTCGAATACAAATTTGTTAGTATTTTGTTAATTTTATATCACTTTTGTCTGAGGGTCCTTGATCGGAATTGATGGGGTGGTTCTTTGCTTGCTTCCAGAGAGTAAGTTAATTATCCTCCTCGGATGCGACAATCGCTTAAAATGTTTGATGTGATGTGGTGCAAAATTGAGATTTTTAACTGCTACCAGTTTCACCTCCAAAGCGTCCTTTCTGTATGTTTGTGTCTATTTAATGAATAGTGTATAGAACGTTTGAATACCCTTTTTGAGCACAGTTTCAGAAACATTCCCAGGAATTAATACGACAAAATACCAAGTTAAGAAAATAATAATATGCGTAATTTTTATCCGAGACGCTGTGTTACAATAATAATAAATAATAATAATAATAAATTTATTGTCAAAAAACAGTACAAACTGCGTATGACCACGTGGAGGACAATAAACTAATTTACTCTCCGGAAGCAAGCAAGGGACCATCCCATCATTGCACGTCATCGGAATTAACCAATCAGAAGTACGATGAGGCTATTGTACTCGGTCCCATCACGTGATGACAGATATGCTCTATAAAACATACAAATCACTTTTAACACATACAAATCACATTGAAAACATACAAATCACAAAAACTATAATGATCAATATTTGGCTGCAGTTAACGGTTACCCTATTCCAGGATTTTCTTCAATTTTCCTACGGGTGGAGGTGGATTTTATAACAAAACTCTCAACGCTCTGGCCTAAGGATGGTAGCCTCATTGATACTATTCATATGGTTATCTCAGATTTTCTGCTTGGGGTACTGAAATGACATATGCCACAGTCGTAGGGCCCCTGATCAGAACTTATTTTTGTCATTAAATTTATTATTATTATTATTATAAATTTACCATTAATGATTTCAATTTTGGTAATGACAACTATGGGATGTGAATGGAATGGCGCAGTCGGTAAGCGTATGAGCGCGCTAAGCTCAAGGTCCCGAGTTTGAATCTCAGTCCAGTCTCTCATTTTCATTCAACATAACATAATTAAACTATTTTATTGCCAGGTTTTTACAAAAATGTCCCCCAATCTCGCGTGATATGACTTAGTAATCCAAATTATCGTGTTTTGACCCACTGTCCACCGCCCTCATGTCAAACTGTGGTTGCTCCCCCACCCTTGATAGGAACGCATTTAACCCAGCGAGATTAGCAACAGGGCGTAATATGGTCAACGGCACTTGTAGTTTATGGGTTACTTAACCTTCTTGTAAAAGATGTGTGATAAGACGTCCATGTTAATTTCCTCGCTAAATGCTATGCGTGGCGATACCATCATCGTGTTTTCAAGTTGTTACTACTTCCAGTTAGAGCGCGTTTAATTGGTTTCTCCGAAAAATGTCCTTTTATATGATAATTCACTTACTGGGAATAAATGATTTATTTCGTCTTTTCATTTAACAATAAAACGCGTCAAATGAATTTACAATCTCTTATCCGAATACCTATTTTTTTTTCTTTTGTATCTCGTAGGGAACTGCGACAGTCAATCAAGCAACGTCGTTTAAGAATTTTCAATCACACCAACATTACATTTCACGAATTTTGCAAATGGGTCATAATCGTGGAAGAACCAAATTTGTCTCCAAAAACCTTTTGTCATCAATTTTATCAACCAGCATTTTTGTTAGTTCAGTTATTTTTGTTTATAGAAAATAAAACGTTGGTTTTATGCCATTGTGATAAAACACTGTAATATATTATATACCGATACTGGACTGCGATTTTCACTGACAAGGGATGTACGCGACCTCGAATGCTCAGAACTGCACATAAATGTGCTTAAAATATAAATCGCTCGCCCCAAGAGCAGTAATATGAGTAATTTCCATGCATAACTCAGCTGTTTTCTGCTAGCACCATTCTACAGAGGTATGTTGAACCTGCACTAACAAGTACTTACTCTAGTTGTGTGACGAGTGTAACTGCGGTAGAAGACCGTCATTTGGAATGTTTGTTCGTGGGATAGAGTTTAGACAGTGCACATCGGTATCATGAGGCGAATTAATGCAAGTTGTCAAAATTTTAGAGGTAAATTTGCGACGAACTGAATATGGAAACGTAATCGGCGTCGAGGATACGGAGTTCGCGAATATGTTATGCAGCATAATGATTCAGAAGTACAATGGCAATGTCTCAGAAATTCATGAAGATACGCTTGATAGGTATAATGATTTTGAAAAACAGGAAGAGTTCGTACCTGAAGTTAGCTCTTCCAGCAATAAAAGACTTTCATTTCCAGAGCAACAGGAACCTTCAAGAGCAAGTGAGTACGCACCATATCCACCCAAAATATCTAGGACCATTGAATTAAGATATTGACGACACACTGAATAACAGTAATGAAGACTGAAAACGTAGGCTTCCGGAGTCAATATAAACTTGTTTGTCCGGGACAAAACGCGTCTTAGTAGACAGAACTACCAACGTTTCGGCCATCTTGCTGTGGCATTGCCCTAAATGACAATGTTAGAGTCGTACTGACCTAAGTCGCTGTCGCAATCTTGCGGAGTTTTTATAGCGAGAACGCCGAAAAGTTGGTAGTTTTGTCTACTGTAAACCGGACATATTACTGAAGACTATTACAATTGTGGCATCAACTCCTATAACAAAATTATGAGGCATTATAAAGTCATTCGAAGTTAAACAAATTGTAAGTTAATATTAGATTATGTGACTAGCGGAAGACGAAATAGAGTTCACTTCAAGGGAGACAGGTTGTGACAATTAAAAACATTAAAGGAGTAGGTAATGTAACAATTTGGTAGAGCAACAGAGCACTCAAATAATTTTAACAGTTGAAGATATTGACCCCTACTTTACTGCAGTTGATTTTTGTGTATTTTTCAGAGCCTCTTTAAAGCTCAACTAATGCAAAGACATAATCCTCGCAATAGGACGAGGTCTCATAAAATTATGTCTCTCGGATTGAAGCCTAATTATGTCTCTTCAATGTTACAATTTTGATTTTTTCTTCTCTTGAACGTAAAAGTAGCGCTGAAAAAAATATGTGGTTCAATTCAAGAGAATCAAAGTTGGTGTCTGTTTGCTCTGAGTTCAAAACGCTCAAGGGAATTATAATTTGTCTCATTATTGATCCCATATCATAACTAGTGAAAAATATTTATCCGTTCATACTAAGGGATGACGTAGGGCAAAGATCTGATTCGTCGTTGTGAGTTTGTTGTGAAGTTATTATATATTTACACTATATGGTCTCCACTTGCAATGGTATTTTTCTGTTGTTAACTTGAATATTGCTTCGGAATTCACATATGGAACAGAGAAAATAAAATAAGTCTATCTTCTTGTTATTTAACGTAATAGTTTTTACTTTTCAAAGTTTCTTAACATCCTCCTTTTCTTTCAAAACGTAATTCATTCTCTCAGATTTAGCTTTACAAAGATGAGCTGAGCGATAGGGCAAATATCCGAATATCTTTTCGAAAGAAACCCAAGAATTGTGATAAAAGCTCCCAAAAACCCAAGAATTGTGATGACACGGAAGCTCCAATAAATCAAAAATCTTCATTACGAATTCTTGTCTCGTCGCCTGTAATCTTCCAGTTATTGAAGTCGGCTATATTTCAACTCTATAACTAAATCACAAAAGATGATTTTATGATGGCAGTTCCGTTTTGTATGCCTTTATTGTGCTAATAAAGCTTTTTGAAATGTTATCCTTAAATTTGTTCTTATTGTAAAAATCGTTTCTTTCCAACGGTAGAGTAAAAATCCACGGCATTGTGGCAAGTTCCACATGGCTTATTTGTTCCCCATCTGATGGCGCTAAGTACGGAAAAACATATTTGCAAAGATTTGAATGCAATGAAATGGTAGGTGATTGTAATTTTATTTTTCGTCTAGACATGTTACACTTATTGGCACAATTCACTCATCGTTTTTTAAGTCTTATTTGAATTCTCCAACCATGTTCTAACGTAATACGTATGAAAACCTGGAATGGCTGGTCCTTGTCCCACGCAAACCTATTTGATGTGAACGTTCTGATTAAATCATTCTGAATTTGTCATGCATTATGATCAAAACAATTTCATTTGTAGCACAATGGTAAAGAATGTATCACTTGAATACTAGATAAAAGATGCCACAAAATATAATTTCAATTAATTTTACAGTCAGTTTATGTTGATTTTTTGTTTTATGTTGGTATCAAAATATATAGAAACATAATAGCTCCTGTCAATATGTTTCGATGTTGGAATTTAAAAATTTTCAGGAATATTTTACCCGCAGGAAAGAAACTAGCTTATTTTGGATAATTTTGTTTAAAAAAACGTAAGAAAAGTGTTAAGTGTTTGGTAAAAAAGGTTGAACAAGGAAGAAAAAGTTTCACATAAAATTTACATCCTGATGTGTATTTAACCCTGCCAGTACATCAATGGAATCAATCGATATTTCTTCCAATTCTGCTCAGAGCCAGATGACGTATAAAATACCCAAGTGTTCCCACACTAAGTGAGAGAAGCGGATCGCAGCCCATTGCGTGCTGAAACATTGAGAAAAGTGCGACCAATCTCAAAAGCAGTTACGTCTTCTGGAGTTGTTCATTAGAAGGAAATAAGCGTTCCCCTTTTTTTTCTTTCCTTCTCAAGATTTATTGCTCCCACGAGTGATTTTCATTTCCAGACGCCGCACGAAGCTCTTAGCAGATTCCTCAAAGAATGTGAACAGTCATGCTATGACGGGTTATTAAATCAAACTTAAGTAATTTCATTACCTTGTCGCAGATGTTGACTTGAGTATTCTTCAATGGCGTATATAGAGTTTTAAACTTTAATTCACTTGACGCCTTTGAAAGTATCTGAGTTTTATTTCGAGTAATTTATATTATGATTTATATGATGTAAAAATTTTAACTGATAAAATCTTTTCCTTAAATTATTCTTGACATGGTTCGTGGCCAGCGCTGTCTCACAGGTTTTAGGATGGAATTGTTGGAAATAATACTAGCAGTAAGCATGACTTACATAATGTACGCAGTATATAGAATAATTTTAGCGTACTTTTATTATCCGTGCTTTGCAGAGGTTTAAGTCACGAGGCTTGTTCTGCTACCTAGTGTGCGCATTGGGAAGGAGAAATGTTGGGTTGCCAGAATATGGTTCCGAACTATTGGAAGCTGCTTCGTCTGGAAACCTCATCTAGTTCGGCCGAGCAGGGTTTAAACCCTCCCTCTATCGCGTACCAGAATCATGGAAGCGAATACGCTGCCACTAGACCACAGCTGTCAGTGGAATACGATAAGCAATATCATAATATTATGTCTTCCTGTCACTTCGTACTCTCGCTGTCCTGTTCGTGAAATTAAACAAGAAAAAGATTTGAAGTTATACTGGAGAAAAATAATATTTTTAATTATCTAATTATACAAGTGGCATTGAGCTGACTCACCCCTTAAAACTGTTTCGAATAGGGATTCCAAAGTATAACAAACGTTGCTTCGAAATTGTTCAGGCCCAATATCATTATTCTTATTGTATCTCACTAACTAATAGTGAAACTATCTGTTGTTATCAGGATTTGGATTCTTCGTAATTTTATTTTTTATGATTTCAAATACGTAGAAACATTTTCGTGTTTTTGTCATTCGTGCTAAAAAAAATTCGCAGTTTCACAGAATCAGTTTCTTCCACAAACCCACGAAATATTTGAGAGATAATTTGAATTTGTTCCCAAGTCAATGCTCTTCATAACAGTTTCTGAGATACACTTACTCTTTGCTGATGATACAGTTCGTTCGCTCATTGGTTGACGACTTCATCAATCGGCAATGGAAAGTGATTTTACGGATGCCTTGAAGAGAACACGCTGGTATGCAGTATTTTGTTTATTGGGAAGTGACCGTGTAGCGAATACAGAATATAATAAAGATTTCTTAACACTAACAGTGTTCGTATTTGAAAAGTGTGGTTAAGAGAACCAGAACTTGTGACGCAAGGGTTGTGTTGTGTCCATGAAGATGAAAACGATACGTAAAATAAGATTTGTGTGTTTAAAAGTGTTTCTTCCTCTTCTGTTTTGTGTTCTCTTGTGCAATTAGCGGCGATATACCAAGTTAAATTTCTTGTTGTGCCTCCTTCCAACATTCGTCGCGCGGGATATTGACATAAGTAGTCTTTCGGAAGTAGTATAATTTATGATTCCCACCTCATGTAAACCCATCCAGATGCATATTTTCTCCAGCTGTTATATTATGTTTTTATGTATACAAAATAATAATGTATGATTATACAAGAATATACATTTTAAAGAATTCCGTTCACAAAACTTCTAAATTCTCATTATTGCACCCTAGTAGCAAGAAATAAGGGTTACTTGGCATATATGTTAAATATAATATGTTGAATGGCCATAAATTAAGTATGCTATATGCCCTGCGCGAGCCTGTAAATGAAACGATGTTGATGTTTTAATTAGCATTAACCGTTATATGTTTTATCCTGAGAATCTGCTACTCGAATTACCGGGCATTATGAGTACGAGATAAATAGTTCTCAGTACTACCAACGTGATAAATATACTTAATTAGGGTTCGGGGTTCATGCAGGTACTACATAACCTCTATATTTTTCCTGCAAGACTACCTCAAAAGAAGTGATTTTACAGAAGTTAAGACATGATATTAAATGTTGCTTCAAAACATATAAAACACTGAGTAGATGTCTAAATGAATTTTAGTAATATCTAATTCCTCTGTTCATACATTATCACAAGTCAAAGAAATCTTTCAAACCACAAAACAAAGAATTAACCATCTAAAATTTCAACTGTATAATGATCAATTTTTACAAACAATTTTTGAAACATGTTCTTCAAATAGTCTTACTTCAATTCAGACACAAAAACAATTCAATTATGTAAACCTAAATGACATAACTTTTCAATTTCCTATCACCTACATCACTACAATTTTTTTTGTTCAAAGAATGAAGGTATTATCCAGTGAAAATCAAAGAAGTTGTAACTTGTCGACAACATGTTACTACAAATAGTCACAGAGAGGAACACAAACAACAATAAAAACTTTTCTCACACGCATGTAACCAAAGAAACTGACCGAACAGAACACCGAATCAAGATGAATCTACAACGAAGAACACAGTTTAGCTATTTTGTAGCCAAATCAACAATCCACAATCTTCATCTAAGTATCAAGTTGTCAATCACTTGACACACACACAGCATAACGAACCTGAAAAAGCAAATCCAAGCAAACCACTGCACATATCACAGACTGCACATACCACAGGTTAGTCTATGGCACATATCCAGTTATCCAGAACACAATGTAGTAAAAGTATAGATAAGAATATTAACGAACACCACATCATCAAGACCTGAGTCAGTCGTTTCACTCGAATCCAGAAACTAGACTAACACTGTATATTTGAATATTAATGAACACCACTATTAAATGCAACTTTGCTACATGTACATAATAATAATAATGTATAATATCTCCTAATCATTATGTAACACAAAGTCGTTGTGAATATTTCCAACACGTCGAAAACAGCTAGTGTTCACTAGTCCACAGCGCCACTCGCGTAACCTTACATATTAATCGTTTTATGACATGCATCGCTTGTATACACTTAAATGAAACTTGCATTACACGCTGAATACTTAATTTCAAACTCCAGTCCTCTACATTGTGCGAAATCTTTTAAAACGCATCGAAAATGTACGAAGTGCTACAGTATGGAACGAAGGATGGCGTATAAACAAGTGATATTATTCATGGAGTTTTTATATTTTTACAGTGACTTTATAGCTCATGTAACACAAAGGAATTATGCGTGAAGGTTCCTTGATTAATGGAGCAATAAAGTGATAATTAAATATGGGAATAATCCTACATTCAAATTACTTAATTGCGCCAATAATGACGAATTAACGTAATTTCGGCAGGTAATGTGTTTATATATATGGACATCTCCAGAAATTGATAGCTTTTGCTACCAGAGCATTTTAACTTTTCTTATAATAAGTAATTATCGATTAAAAGCAATCATGTTACCGGTTTTATGCTCATCTTTAAAACTACCTTTATATTGCCTTATCGAACACGAAATTACTGCATGCTGAATTTGACTCTGGCTTTGAGAAGAGTATGTTGAATGGAAGCTTGTTTTTTATTGTGTATATGTATAATGTTCTTTTCATGTAGGTTTCACAAAATATTTGTGCAAAGAAGATGAAATATTTTGAATTACATAAACTTAGTTCATTCAAATACGAAATTACAGAGAAGAACTTCACTGACCAATTTTACTTTCTAATATTTAATAATAAAATTAGTAATTAGAATAAGAATTCTATAACTTTTTAATGTAACCCAAAGTGAGTCTGCTCAGTTTGGTTGAAATGGGAATATTATATTTCTTTACCTCATATCCGCGTACCCGAAGTAAACTCTGATTTGGTCCGGATCATACTAATAAGTTTCGGTTCCGTAATACCCCTGCATTTGGAAGAGCGATTGACACGGAAACGCCAGAAATCTGCGGTCTGCGTCTGTGAGTCTAGGGTTCGTCCTCCAAATTGGATAACTGGCGCGCTCCGGCGTGTGAGAGGGCGGGTCCACGCCGTGGGGGGCCGTCGGCCGTGCCCTGTCATCTACGTGCTCGCCCGCCCGCTTCGATGCACCCTCCCACACGACGGATACTCGCCACTGTAAAGAAAGGTCATGGAATCGTCTAACTGACCTATGGTCAAGTATACAAGTTAACATTGCATCGTCTTCTAAATAAAAATTCAATTATTATTGTACACTGAATATAGGATGAAATGATCGTCAGTATCCTGAACTAAACCTTAAAGTTTGTACCTTGAATATGGTATCACTCCGTATTTTCCATTCAATATTTGACACAGTTCTAACCTAAGTTCCTCAAGTCACTAATTTGATACTACCCTGAATGATATCAGGTGAAGAATTGAATCATTTTCTGAATGTTATCACGTTATAAACATTTAATATGTAACCTACGTCCGTTTACTACTTCACCAAATCAATTCTCTCAAAATCAACAATTTTCTCTTCTTAGCTACATATTGCATAGCAACTACATTTTTTGTCTCAATTCACATCTACCATCACGGTTCATCTCTATTTTCACATAACATTGGCCTAGGGCCTCCTCACTCAAGTGACTACATAATAAATATGTGACAGATTTTTAACAATTAAAATTAAATCTTGAACTTCTGGACCTCAAATAGACCTAGATAATTTTCTCAAAAGTTATGATATTGTAACTAAATCTCTGCAAATTCTATCGTTGTATGAGAATGTAATGTCACTAAGTTACAAAGCCACAACTATCACCACTCGACTTTATTTTAAATTTTGAATGTAATTATATGAATACATTAATATGGAGAATTCATTTCGTAAAAATTTCACTTCTTCCCAATTCACTTTTATCCTCAAACATGAAGTAATATGTTTTGTCAGGGACTTGCACGGTAAGTGTTCAGTTTCTGTTGTGAAAATCATCACTGCCTAGTGTCATTGAAAAGTAAATCTGCTAAATTATTTCCCTGTTAATTCTTGTTGTAGGGGAGGGCTTCAATGCGAACTTTGAAATAAAGATGCGTACCAGCAATGAAATTTCCTTGTTAAGTAATGTTAGATGTTACTAAGTTAATGTTAGATAACAGCGGCCTTGGTTTTCTAAAGCTTGTCATTTGTTTGGTTATTTAATGTACATTTTTCCATCGACTGAAAGAATTTTCTGGAAATGATGAGGAGGGTCGAGACGGATTTGTGCAGAGTGGTTCGTCGGAGCTCATAAGAAAGTTCACTATATTTTCTAACTGTTTCACCTTGTTGTCTCTGCAGGTTTCTGTTAAGTGAAATAGAAACGTCAATAAGAAGGATCGAAATCTTCTTTTTGCCTACTATTGCGATATAAGATCTGTTTTTTTTTAGAGTTTTGTACGCGTGAATGGTTCTGTCCAACTATTGTTATTATTTAGTTAGTTAGTTAAGTTAAATTAATGTAATTATTACGCGCACTTTTATTTTTATTATTGTTACTATTATTTAACTTTTCTCGGCACATGCTGTTTGGTAGAAAAGCACGCGCAGATTGGTCAAGTGTCATTTCTCATTCAGTTTTCTTGAAATTTAACTATGTGGGTAGTCGCTATAATAGTTTGTTATTGTTTTTGTTGAAGAAATATGTAGGTATATTCAGGTAAATTAAATGTTTCCAGGTTTTAATGTAGATTTGTTGAAATTACTCCTGTTGGAGGTATTGCTATTGACACTATATGGACTTATTTCATTTTCCAGATTCTATGTACTTCCTGAGAGAGAGGGATGTATTTTGAAATTTTCTTAGTTGTAGTCCTTTGATATTTGTGTTTGGCAATGCAACGTGTATGAGGAGTGTATTTTTTTAAAATTTGGTCAATGAATATTACGTCTAGATTGTAGTGAATTAATTTATCGGTGAAGATTGCTCGACCGAAATAAATTTTATGAGTATTGCTCATTAAGACTGTCTCTGCTAGAATTTCAAGATCTATCTCTATATATCTTTAGTTCTGATGACCTGGTCTAGGACAGCTACCATAAAACCCTCCGTTTCTGCAAAAAGGTCTCCAATTTGTCAATCATTTGTTTGACGCAGTATTGTCAACATGAAATTATTGTTTTTCATTGGGATGTCGTCCATACAACTTTCTGGGTCCAGTTTTAATATGACATTTTCTGGAAGTGTAGTTTTGACTCATCACTTACTTTCATGTTCAGACGAGTGTATTCAGTGTGTGGACTTACTATTGCGAAATGAAGAGATGATAATTGGGGTTTGGCAATTTCACACCACTCCGTACTAAAATTTCTTTCAATAAAAAATACGACGCCAAGAATCCAAGGTCTTCTCGAACAGTGCTCTCTAAATCAATAAGTACTTTCGCTGATAATAAAATTTAATCAGCAAGTACTTTCGACGATTCTAAAATGCTGCACAATAACTTACGTTTTGGATTCGATTCCCGTCCATGACCAATTTCACTAGTCTAAAATTATCTCAATCTTCGAGAAGAGGCTTTACTTATTGAGACTAGTACGAATGAGAGAAATGAGTGTGTTGTTGGGTCACTTGAAGACATTTGCGTGAGGAAGCACGGTCTCTCGCCTGGGGCCGATGACGCCGGCGGTGGGTGCGTGGTCTGTGGTCAGCCGGGGCGAGAAAGCGGCCGTGGGGACCACGCCTCCTCGCCCTCGGTGGCCGCGCTTCCCTGAACAGCTCTTCTTAATAACTTCATTCATCCTATTTCGGGAAGGACGCTCAGTTTTCCCATTGCCCCAGGCGGATTCCTGCGTTGAACACTTCCTACATCCTCTCTGCTTGCCATTGGCTGAGGCAATGGATTCTCGCACGTTGAGGTGGGTACTGCGTTCAGTTTAAGGAGTGCCACACCGCTCTTCACTAAGCTTGCTCTTGAACAAAGGAAATTCCGTTGTTTTTTAACTCGACAAACGTATTTTAATAAAACATTACAAAATTCGCTATTGCATACAAATATTTTGGATACGTAGAGATTTTATCCCGTTTCTTTATTTCATTTTTGTAAAGTCATTGTGATTTACCATTAAAATTTATCACAAAAGAAAAATATACTTGTTGAAGAGCTGAAGAAAAATGTTTTTAATTTTTAACTCTGTAAAGTGATTATTTGTTAATACATGAAAAACTTTTATTAATTTTATTATGATAACAACAACAGCAACTTGCCATATATTCTTATAAACCAATCATCAATGTAGCATTAAATAATTTGGTTTTGTAGACACTTGTTTATGTGAATCCAGGGTATTTTTCAGATAGAGTGCAGATCTGTTTCTTAGAACAAGTTAAAGCACATTAATAAAACCTTCTTTGACTTGGATGAACGTTCATATAGCAAAGGAAAGACAAAAATATTATATTTATAGAATTTAAACGAGCAACAGCAGCATAAGGAAAGGCAAAAATCATGGCCGTGCCATTCGTTGGCCGAGGTCTTCCGATGCATCAACCAATTCCTTCACTTTCCTGTCGTCATTGTAGCCAAGTGTTAAAATATTCGTGTTCCGTTTCGCTTCTGCCGTTCGTTCAAATTTAACAAATGTTACTTCTCTACATTTGTTATTTTTCATTCCGCAATGATGCACCGAAAAAGTTATAGTTGTATTTCAAATTTAATTTAATGTTAGTTTCTGCACCAAATAACAACAAATCATTTGAATACGTCAAATGATTAGGCACACGTCACGATCTATCTTTGTGAAAATTGTACTGCAATATCTTGATGAATATTTGATTTTTAGTGAATCGATTTGTATATAACACGTATGTAAAATGTGCTGTAGATATCTTTTGAGTTCCTGGATGTTTGTCAAAACTATTCAAACAATTTAACATTTGTCATAACCATTTTTAATTTTTGTGTAATGTTTTCATATGCAAAATATTGTAAGTTTAAAAGGAAATAACTTACTTCCATGCTACGAAAAAAGAATATTGCCTTATTTGAAATGGTTCATGATGTTGAGGATTATAATAGTGCTAATATCGTTAAATATTCATTTTATGTATGCGACTCTTCTTCTTAAATTTTCTGAGATAGATTTCAACCAAACATAGCAAAATATTACCGGGTATAATTAATGTAGATGTGAGAATGTTGCTACCACTGCGAAAGGCATGAAAATGAGACCTTGAAAATATTTCTTTAGGTGTGCTATTGTGATAACCTGTGCAACCCACATTATTTAGGTAATGTCACAAGGAAAACATAACATACAATATATAAATGTGTGATTCATTTTTATAAACAAACTAATTGAGTACTCGCAGCTTTGCTCGCGTGAATTCTGTAATGTGTCTCCAACTTTATTCTTTCTCATAGGGATGATAATCATTACAGCGACACCGAAAATTCTGAACTCATCATGCCCTTCCCTGACGTGTTGGGATTTATAAGGCTGATCGTGGATTTAAACAGCATCGGAAATGTCATTAATAATCTCAGCGATCCTAAACCTTCGATATTTACACTTATATTAGTAACTTACGATTATCATAAACATGTCTACCCATTCCCGTCCCTTACCAAGGGGGTGATAGGAGTGTCTTATTTCCCATGGGGTCTGCATATAACCTTGCACGATTACAGGATGTTACAATCAACTCAGTAATTTGTACAAAGTTTGGTAGAAATTACAATCAAGAGTTATACATAGAATAAGTAGATAAAACATTTTAACCTCCATTTCACCCTCTTAGGGGCAAAATTTCGTAAAATCCTTGATTAGCGGGTGCCTACATCCTAAAAGTAATCCACCTACCAAAGTTCAAGTTTGTAGACTTTGGAGTTTCCGAGATTTTGTGATTAGACAGTCAGTCAGTTAGTAGTATTTCGCTTATAAATATATATGAATTATTAATTAATTGCATGCAGAATATGTATATGTATATATTATTTAATTGCATACAGTTACCATCCGGCGGGTATTCACTTGAACTGTGAAATTTCAGAATTTTAGAGTAGGAATTTGCACGCGCACGTAGACATGCCGTCGATTCAGAGTTGCCATATCTTCAAACGTTTGTAATATGTAAACTATTCGTCGACATTTGACGATTAACAAACGTTTTTTATCTTTCTTAAATGCACAAAACTAAGAAGCCATTAAATTTGATGAAATTTAATTTTTCCTTCTTGAATTTCTCACTTAAGTTGAAGTATTTTAACACTTCTATTTTTCATAAGATTTTTTCGATAATTTCGCATAACCTTAGTAGATAGACATATGCTGCCGCGAACATTTTTGAAGAACAATATTGCCACTAATAGTTGTCATCCATCTCTAACCGTTTAGGTAGCGTAAAAGAATATGACTGATTGTTTCCCACGATTTCATCGACATCTAAGTTATACATTTTCTGTCTTTGTTTTTTGCACATTTAAAAATAAAAGTTAACCTATTCGTTTAGTTTATTGGAATTTGAACGAGATTCGCGGGGAAACGTTGACAGATGTAGCAGGAAAACTCTATTATGTATAACTCCCTATGCAGCATTGACAATGTTAGAGACATTGTTATTATGAAGGAAACCGTTTTATATACATAAATAAATAAAATATCCAGGCTATACCAACGATAATAAATTTCATTTCGATGTTTCGAGGTTTCTAAACATAAAACTGTATGCAATTAAATAATATATACATATTTCCTTTTTCAATCAGTGAATCGAATAGACTAATGAACTTAAAACATCATCATTACCAATCCACTAACGCTGTTGGCTACTTCTTTTACTTATCAATGGGATTAAAGAAAAAATATTTGTACTAAAACCAAAAAATTCGCATGAGAAAAGCAACGGAACAAAAAATGGGGTACAAAAAATTAAACAAATAAAATAAACCTAATTTTTTAAATCAAGCTTGCATTTAAAATAGTGCTTTACTGAAAAGTAAAAAATTAAGTCCAGTAAAATTAAAAATCAAGAAGTTGATAAAAAAATTGATCAAAACAAGAAAATCGGGAAATTTTAAAAGCTTTAGGCTTTTTTTAGAAATTGTATTGCAGTATTGTGGTGTTACTTTTTTGATTTTCAATTCTACGGAACAAAGTTTTTTACGTTTATTTCATTTTATATTTTTAGTAATAGAATTTGTTTATTTATTGGTCAAGTGAGCACAGCAAACTCGACTGTCCTACCATTTATCATTATTTTACATGTTATCCTCTCCCCGCATTGTCGCTAGGGATGTCTTATCCACACGTTGGTTTATCAGATAGTCATTTGTGAACCAAGTTTGATTGAAAGCATTCATGAGTTATGATGGGATACACACTCATCGACAAACAGCCCTATTTCACCACATTCAGTGGTAGATTTTCGTACAATGGTACCGAAACCATCTGTTTCATACATACCACATATATTTGTAAAATTTCAGCTCGAATGCAAATTTGGAAGAGATCGAAAAATTAATGACAAATTTTGAATCGTAAATATACACACAGCCCCATTTCATCCCCTTAGGGGAATTTTTTGTAAACTGGTGCAAGAATTACCTATTGTCATGCAAATCACTTATATCTGAGAATTTCGGCTCGATTCGAGACGTGGAAGTGTTGAAATATCAATTTCCAATTTTGAAACGGAAGGACAACATACATATGAATGAAGCAGGTTAAATAAAAGCTTGTAAACACATGCCGAACCTAAGGTGAATTCACCAGTACTCATCAATGCACCCGTGCTCAAAACTTTGGAGTTTAGAACCAAATAGCAAAAATGGATTGAATCAGAAGTTTTGATTCTGCGGTTCCGTGACGTTTTTTAAATAAGAAATAGAACGAAAACAGAAGTCAGCGAAGAAAAAAACTGAAACATAGGTTCAGATTTCATCAATCAACAGAAATAAAAGTAAATTAGTAAAAATTTTGAGTTAAAGATGTCGAGCACTGTACCATTACCTGAAGTAATTTAAAACATTTTCCCTCGCTCTAACTTCATTATGTCGTTTGTGGAATAGTTGCCGTGTTATTCCCGATGAGAGTTCAGACGCCCTTGTTCTAGCTCGTATTGACTGCAATCAACCCAGACACGTACTACCGACAAAAATGTACAATTCACTTCAGATTTGACCTCGGCTAACCTACNCTGAAGTGAATTGGTTTGTGTGAAAACATGTAACAAAAAGTTCAAGTAACAAAATTATAGAGATATATAGAATATCTAATGGGTTGTTCTGGTAACTTAAAGGCTATCGTTTCATTAATATATAAAGAAGATAAGTGATTTTCGCAGAATAAAAACTTTTCTCAATTTTCACGACACAATTTTTATTCTTTCAGGTACGAAGTTTGTTTGGTGTTGATAGTGACTTAATATCAATTATTTAAAACATATTTGAATATGGGTTTGAAATATAAACTAACATTAAATATGTACTTCAAACCACATTAGAAGTAAGAGAGAGATGGCATTTTCACGATATATTTCCCTCACATCCTCCAATCAATTTTAGAATTAAATTTTCGTAGAATTCTTTTGCATTATGTCTAGCAATATCCTTCTTAATTTGTCGGATGAAGCATTGCGAAGAAGTCACTTGCTGTTCGAGAACATTCCCTGTTGGGTGGGACGCGGGTGCGAGTCCTGGTGCGGCGGGGAGAGGGGAACGTGGAGGGGAGTCGAATCCCCCCGGGGGGGACCACCCAAGAGGACTTGGCTGCCGCCTCCCTCGCCTGCACTGCCTCCCACCGACGGATTTACCACCTCTATTAACCGCATTTCATAATTTCTACATTTAACACGGCGAGACGCTCCACAGACGGCGAGCAGCGGCCAGAGGTCGAGTGATTCTAAGCGTAGGTGGTGGATGGAATGGGAGTCATTCCTGGAAGCGCCAGTGTTCTAGTTGTCAAGAACATGGACATCTCGTACGTACTGTTCAAGTCATATGCAAGGGACAAATCACACAGGAAGCAACACTGAATTAAATTTTGTTTGATCTGCAATATATTCGTTGATGTATTTAATAAATGAAACAAGTTATTTTATATAGAAGAATTTATCGTTTGAATCAATTGATAAAATAGAACGCACACTTTGTCAACCTCATACAACTAGTTTATAAATGAAGCATATCACAACCATAGCACCACATTGCAATCATGCACACGGATCCGCTGGAAAAGGATCACAAAGTAATGTTGAAATTGTGATGTATTCTATTAACAAACATTTTTTCTTCGTGATTCATTTAACTAAACAATTTATAGTATCTCCATACTATTTATTTATAATTAAAGCAAAAACATCTTCGCTGACTCAGGTGTCTTGATCTGAAAGTGCATTCTTGTGAAGATTTATGCGCATGTTTTTGAGAATTTTCAAGTATTTTCGTCAATATTTGTCTGGTGAGGTCCACCGAGTCAGTGAAAAAGCTTTTGATTTATTAAAATACATTATTTAAAGACACTCTATTTTGTCCTATTTATTAAAAATGTGTGCAACGATCCAAATGAATATCCTCGTCTTTTTCGACTAAATGTTGTACCAGGACTTGTTACTTAAATAATTTCCAGAGAATGTTTTACAGAATCCTATTACAAAAATNTTCATGAGATATATATATATATATATATATATATATATATATATATATATATATATATATATATATATATATATATATATGTTATTCAGTGTAGTGAAAGTTCATTCTTACTGTATTCATTAAAATAAAGCTTTATTTTTCTTTTCTTTGATGTGTTATTTTAATTTTTAGATTTTAGCGAAAGATGACTACAAATAAAATTGAACAATTTATAATCTGAATGTATGTGGTCATTGCCATATTTTAGAAAATATACCCGAGCTTCCTTTTGATTCAGTCCACGTTCTTGCAAACAATGTCGGGCAACTGGAAGCGTTCAATTTCAAATTGGATGGTTAATAGTCACTATTTCAATGGAAATTAATTGGTTCCACAGCTAACCCCATTTTCAGTAACAATACAAATCCTTGGTTTTACTTGAATGTTAGAGTAAACCTTTTATTAAAACATATTTATAGAAGTTTAAAAAACAATTACTAAATAACCAACTTTAATTAGCTCGTGATGCTACAACATAGCTTTTACTGTTCATTTATTTTTATATTAATGAATCGACTCGTAGGGAGTAGTTCCTTTGGAGCTTTGCCGCAGTCGCTTTTTGAGGCTTTGTTCCGTCTAGGATCCAAGTCGGGGATCCCCCAAGTATCGTCAGTAATGTGACGTTGATATTCTTATGGGACTCCTGGGGGTGATTTTCTGATTTAACGTAGTATATAGTGTATTGGACATAAATGAAACTGAACAGTTCACACCATCAAAAGCTGCAAGGTGAAACAATTTCCATTATAATTTTTGTGCATTGAACATTAAAACTCAAATATACTCAAAATCAAACTCGGAGAAAATGTAAAATAAGAAAAGAAAAACATGAACAAGAGCTCACTGCTTTATTAGTTTATTGTAAAGAAGTAGCAGTCAATTAATTTATTGTCCTCAACTTGGTCATATGCAGTTCGTAACTGCTCTATGACAATAAATTATCATTTTATTTATGTATTTATGTCTAAATGGCTTGATGATGGTACTGGGCTCTTACGCAGAGAAGCCAACGTTTTTCTACATCATCGTCCATAAGGGTAATAATAAGTGAACGTCGCATTATGTTGGCAATATATTCGGATTTCTTTAAACTTAAATATTTTGCCAACATTGGGCATCCATTCAATTCATTTGCTTTTGTTGCGCTATTCTGTCTCTCGAGCATCGATGAGAATGTGGAATAGATTGTACCTCGTTTGTCGTGTTAGTAACTTGTATTTCGCTTTTGTGACTACTATTAATATTTATTCTGATTTTACTTAAATTCGTAAAAGTTGTCAATTCGTGTTAGGCAGCCATAATGCTTTATTTCTTGTTAAGTTGCATTACTTTGAGTATAGTGAGATGCTTGTTGTTTTATTATATAGTTTGGTGAAACTTATAGTCAATATGGGAATTTGGTGAACTTTGGGCCGGTGCAGACCAGCTTGAAGATCGGAGTTTCCGTAAAGAAGGTGACTTGAAGTGAGTGCTCCAGTAGCAATGTTGAAAGATCAAGACAACATGCAAGAATTGGTTAAAAAAGAAACTTTTACGATCTTCCAATCTTTTCTTAGAAAAGAAATATCATGCCCGTTACGAATTTGCCTATTCTTTATTGACTCGTAAGAGAGCTCGCTAAAGTGGTTTTGATGAGTCCGTGGGAAAACTTCTGTACAATCTGTCTTACAAAATAAGAGAAGAACTCCTTGGTTTTTGATTGGGAAAGAGTTTTTGGTACTCTGTTATTTCCCATGAAACAGTTTTCTCTTCACGGTATTGGAATTACGGGAAGTACGCGTGAAAGCTAAACGACTTAATTTGACCTGCATTCAGCGCTATGTTATTTGAATACAACCATTCCATGAAAAAAGTTCCTCCTTTCAAGAATGATCGTGTGCAGCATAATTCCCTTTATCGGTGAGATTTATGAGAAGTAAATGTAATTATTATTAAATAATATGAATCACTATAATGACGATTAATGTTTTCTAAGGAATAAGAATAAGGTTAATTAAATGAAACAAAAAAGATGTGACTTATTTCCTTGAACACACATCTTTCTCAATCAACTAGCAGAGAGACCAAATCATTATGAATATCCTTAACTATAAAATAAATCTGACGCATCTTATGAATCGAGGAAGGCGAAGGTCAAAATATCTCCTCTTTTAATTTATGACTTACTAATTTTACTCTTATTTCATTACTTATGAAATTATCATTTTTAAACTAGACTATTACACATTCAATAATCGTTAACAGATTATAAAAAAATTAAGAAACGTTTTGTTCAGTATGTGAGTGACTATATTATGGGTTTCTTTCATTATTTTTTACTACCTGTTAACGTTTAATTTTCTAGACAACATTGTCGCATTATTTTCAAGACATATATTTGAAATATCAAGATATAACAAGATTGTGAGTGTTTTCGGCATCTAGCCTTCCTCAGCCACGTAGGGAATCATCCTAGTCTTCTCTATTCGAGCGTTGACCGACCGTTAGATGAAGGGGAAAAACGTAGGAGGGAAATTTGAAACTTTTCGCAAAAACAACTCTGGAAATACATTGTGTACCGCAATCACCAAATGTAGATTCCATTGAATTTGTGAAGAGATGTGCTGTGAATTGGGAATATGAAACTATTGATTCATATCGTATTATCAACTCAAGAAACATAAATACTGGAACCATTGTTAAATATGTTATTAGATGTGTTGAAGAAAATTTGTAGCAGAGGTTGAAAGATTAAAAGCGTTTATCGCTTGTAGCTTTAGTTTCTCTGTAGAAGAGCAGATATTCGTGAACCAAAGCTTGACATCTTAAAGAAAGGGTATAGTGACCCAGACGAGAAGACATAAATAGTACCAAAGAGTTGTAACGTCTCTCTAGACCATAGACTTGCATGTGATATAGATCCAGCCATCTTATGTACCGTTTGAATGAAGGGGAAAACGAAGTTTGGGATCTCTGTCTCCCTCGCACATCGACTTGAGTGGGGGACTCGATTCCCCTCTCTGGCTGCTGAGAGTCGTTGCACACAATACCTTATCCCGTCCAAGCGGATAGGCAATACAAACAGTAGCTTCTGTTTCATGTTATCACGAACAATTCACAGAAGATATCGTTGAGTCTATTTATATGTAAGTCTATGCTCTAGACTTAAATTTCTGGAATACAAACCTTGTGAATGAAATAAGACAATCTAGTGCTATAATCTTAAGAAATGATATAATTGATGATGGATACTTTAATTACATGGAATCCTTAACATATATTTTGTACCTTTGCTTCTTGAGTTCTTGTTGTCATTCTTTACTAAACCGAGAGAAGACCTTCAGCAAATATTTCTGTATTAATTGATGAATACTTTTTTGAGTTGTTGGGGTGGCCGTGCCCTAACACAAATTGTCAGGGTGACAATTTCCTGTCGTATGGCCTAAACTGTCACAAATTGCCTGGGCGTCGGGATAGCGGAAGGCGAGGGAGCTGTTTCTGACGGTACTTAGATAGGGTTAAATAAAGGAGACGGATGAAAACACAGGACTGATAGGGTGACTTGACCCGTTTACTGTGCAAATTGCATCTCAGCACCGGATTCTATGAGTCTATTGGAAAGCGACTCCATAGTTAACTGATGGAAAGGGTCTGGAAGGATTTTTTAAAGACGTTTGACAAATTTCCCTCTTCTGAGTATAAGTGAACCAAACAGAAGGGAAGGATGAAGGAGGCATCTCGCTCAGGCGTGCAGGAAAAACAAGAAGTCCCCAACCTTGTGCTCTGGCTGTACTTAAGTGGTAGACAGCTACTACCTCAACAGTTTATAGGACCTTGGAGTGTACGTCACTATGCTGCCAACCTTTACGTATATTTACTGTTATTTGGTTACTAAAACGTATCAATAATCCGAAATTGTGAAAATGTTTAATAAATTAACACAATGAAGAAGAAATAGTCGTCGCCATACCTTTGAAGAAATATGAATATCCTTGTTGAAATATCAGATCAAAATGTTTAACATTGTTCCCTGCAATAAGAAGTATAACCAGTATAATTATTTTAGTTAACTGAGAACAATTGTGATGATGAAAAAACTCTCAAGCAAATTCTTCATATACGTACATTATTAAATATTGCACTTAAATTTTTTTTATCAGTTCTTACGCTTCTTTGTTCAACAATTTTGACAAGATTCAAATAGTGTCTTCATATTCTGTTGCTTTTATACACTGTGAATATTGTCGTGCTTCGAGATTACACTGATTACTTATTTTTTATTATTATTTATCTATTTATTTAGCACACTATATCTCCTGTACCCAAACATAATAATTCCAGAGGTTTTACACAGTTCATTTGTCCTCTTTTTATTTCTCTTTTCTTCCAAATATTTATCAGCGTCACGAAAACCTACTAAACAATATGATCCAATTCTCGTTGCTTTCATGACTTCTTTAAGATAACCAATGTTAGTACAATATAAATCAAATATTTCAAATTTATCCCTCCCGTCAATCAATGTACTCTTGTTTTTAATGGTGACCGCATCCAAAATCTTGAATTTTTTTAGAAATTCTCCTCGTTCATATCCGAGAAGTTCGCATTCCCACAATAAATGCTCAATTGCTTCCTGTTCCTTTTTACATCTACATGAGTCAGTTTTGAACTGTTCTATGTTCCTAAAGTACATATTTGTGTTTCCATGTCCAGTCATTATTTCAAGTGATTTTTTACTTGGCTGAAACCATTTCATATTTGTTATTGAAAAATCGGCTTGTGGTAAGAACTCAAATGTCTGTCGTCCTCTTAATTCTTTCTTTCGCCTCAATTGCCATTGATTACTTAATCGAAAAGAACGGAGGATACAATTTCTAGGACTGAAAAATTAATGGTTATTTACCAAACGAGATATATATCCTTTTCCGGTGAACTGGCTTAATAGGTACCCAGAAAATGCAACCTGTACTTCTGAAGTTTGCTTGTTGCGTCATGGGAAGTAGTAGAAAATGGGTTCCTTATTTTTTCGCTCTTCCTTGAGGTGCGCTCATAAAAGTCACTCATGCATTTTAATGCAAGATTTCCTGTGATCTAAATCTTACAGAAGTTTTCATACTGATGAGTCTTCTCACAACTGTGTTTATAGCTTCAATGGCAGTTCCTGATTAATTTAAAATATATAAATGATGTATTACAGAGAATAAATTAAGTTGAATTGATCACAGGATAGGGAAAAAATCGTTCAATGAAAATTGGAATTACATGCATATTATACATCTAAAGCTAGATCTAAAGTTTGTTTTTCAGCGTAGGTTTTCTGCACGTTTCGGGCAAGGGGTACTGGAATGTTGGCAATGATTGCTGAGTTTTCAGTGTTGTCTTCGATTGTTATTGAAGACAATGTAACTGATGTATTGTTATTGATGTCTGATCTATTGTGTTCTACGATGTTGTATGTTAAAATAAAGCAGTCGACTTTATCATTCTCCAGCGTAGGCTGTGGGTAATATTTGTAGTTTGGTGTATGTTCTGAAACTAGTCGAAAGTTATTAACTATTTCTTGGTGTACTCTTTTGCAGACTTGATTGTGCCAATTTAAATAGCTAGTCATTCTGAATCTGGTGCAGCCAAATGTGATGTGGTCAATGCTCTCAGTCACATTGTTGCTCTTGCGATATAAGTCTGTCGTGAGAGTTGGGTCTTTAGTTGTGTACTTCCTGTAGACTCGGGTGACGATATCCTCATCCTGATTCCTGCAGTTTCGCTGTACACGTCGCTTCATGCATCGAGGTCAACACTACGATCATGACGTTCTATGGCGGTGTCTGTAACCTTTGTCTCTCTGTTCCTGCCTGTGATGGCAATATTACTTATGTCCTCTGACAGTTTCAAGGGAGTGTACTTGTAATCAACTTCAATTATGGCTGCGTGAAACTTGGACTTGGTACCTTTGTCAAGGAAATAGTGACGTAAAGATCTTAATTGCGCGTTGTAAAGGTCGGCAACGAGGTCTCTAACTCCCAGAAGTGTATGTTAAGTCACTAGTTCAACACAAGACTTTGGATGGTGTATCTCATTCTTTGTGGTTCTAATGAGACGTTGCAAATTACTGATATCGGAAGAAGACCAGTGAATGACGCCAAAACTGTATGTAAGGATAGGGATAGCATAAGCGTTAATTGCTTTTAATTATATTTCTGCCATTGAAATTTTGAAGATGGATCCTGCTTTTAAAATCGCTTAGTAATTTATGTTTCATCTGTTGTTGAGCAGTGCCTTAAGATTCGAGCATTCGCATGTACTTGTTGAACTTTTCTTCATTTGTGTCCTGTATGGGTGATATTGAATGGGTGCTCATTTTGATTTTTCCCTTCTCGGAGTGTAATTTACAATATTTTTTAAATCCAAGTTCCATTCCTATGTCAGGAGAGAATGAGGCAGAGATCTGTAAGTAAAATATATATAAAAATGGCTTAGTCTATATTTTCCAATTTTCTTTGATTCGGATTGGGAATCCCAGGGTAGTAGAAGATTAATCAGTGAGTTAATAGCCAAGCAAAACCAAAGGCCGCTGAAGCAATCTCCTTAGAATGTCCTCCTCTTTATGGAAATTGGATTAGTTCCAATGACTGAATCACATGTAGAAAGTGTCGAAGTTGTGTTCCATTGTTGGCATGAGTGTGTGAGGAAATTTATAAAATCAGGGTTAGTCTTGTATATTTCTAAGATGTGAGTCGGCCAAGAAAGTGGTTTGCTCTATAAAGCCTTCTTGTAGTGTATGTAAGCTGTAATCTGCGTGGAGATTTCATAAGTTTTTTCTAGTTTCTTGTAAAACTATTCCATCTTGGTATTTGTACAGACATTTTCATCATATCATATGATAATGCCAAGTGAGTCATCTCTGAAATTCACTCACTTTGGACAAGTTGAGTGGCTCATCTGAATTGTTGGCTTTCTCCGAAAAATGTCATCTGACACAATAGGTTTATTCAAATTTCACACCATGGAGTTATAAAAAATATAGAAGAAATCATTGGACATAACATCATTGGATCTATTAATTACAAGTTCCTTTGTTGATTATATTTGCAAATTACGATGCTGCACTACTTAATCTGGACGAGTCCAGGAATTTCATTAATATCACGCAATCTTCAACACATTGATACGCAATCGATAGATGAAGTCATGACGTCACGCAATAGATTGCACCAATCAAACAGGCAGCTGCGAGCACAACGGCGAGAGCTTTAAAAACAAACAAAGGTGCTTGCATTCGAAATTTCTTCGCTCTCCAACCTTGTCAGAGGACACACTTCGCTTCACTTCACTACTATCGTGGGTCGGAATGCCAGCCGACATTTCCTGGTTTCAACCCTGCATCTACGCTGCTGAAGGCACTTTCGTCCACATGAACGTTGCTTCAATCCTTTGGATTTCGAATCTACACTTGAATTCAACTGTACCTTCACCATCATTTTGGGAGGCATTCCAGGATCATCTCATCACGATCTCTCTTGGAAAACCAGTATTATGTCATATTTCTTCATTACTTTCGAAGCATGTTTTGTTAAACAGTTTTTTTCCTGTTCGCACTCAATATTCATCTTGCACCTCATCCCATCTTCATTCTTCACTGTCACCACAATCATCCCATGTGCAGATAACCTAATAAATTTGATGTCTGCACAATAGTTAGTAGCTCTTTTCAACCCCTTGGTGTTTTGATGGAACCTTTCTGTTCTTTGGCTTTTGTACTATGTTCCAAGAAGTGTCCATAAATGAGTCTGTTTATAGAAGCAGTCAGTAATTTGTAAGTTGTTGGAATACAGGCAGGCTATTGGTTGAAACTTCAAGGGATCAACTGAATTGGGCCCTTAAGTATAAGGACGGTTCTGTCATTTGTAAAATATGGTGGTATGTTTTGCGAATGAAAGATGCACTCATTGAACAGTTGAGCAAGTGGAGCATGGCAGATTCTAAATCTCTGGAACCCGAAAAGTTTTTGTTGGCCAAGTCCCGGGATTTACAGTTCAGAGTGACATTGTTATTTTTATTATTATTTTGATTTGCTGTGCCCAACTAAGGAGCGCGTTCGAACTTATTTAGCTCCATGATTCTTCCTTCCCAATATGTCTTCATTCGTTCACTGTGTTTCTTTCTACGTTCTTCTGACCATCCTGTGTATTTTCTCTTAATTTGTTTGCTTACTAAGCTCCTAAATTTTGTTATATCCTGCATGGTTTCCTCGACAATACCAATTTCTTGTAGATCTACGTGTATTTCCACTAACCAATGGTTACGAATTTTCACGGATACTGCCAGGATTAGAATTTTCATTGTCAGCCTGTTCTTATTCATTCTGTGTAGGTGTCCGTAAAAATTTATTCGCCTCTTCCTTTGTTACGAACCAAACGTTCGTAAAGTGTTCATTTCTAGATTCTCATTCAACACGTACCTTATTTTTATTTGCGCTCCATGAGAATCACAATATTTATTTATTCCATGTGTATAATTGTTCTACGTTCATATAGATGTTCTTTGGTAGCTATGTTCTCCGTGTCAACTGCAAGTTCCATGCACCTTGTATCGATGCACGCATTCAACATGCATGTTCCTTGCATCCGGTGGAAGCTACAATCTCTATGTCAACTTCAAGTTCCATGACATTCGAATCTTGAACGTACCCACCATGTACGTTCCGTGCACCGGCTATATAAAGAGCACTGCTCAAGTCACATGATCCAGTATAGATCCAGTCCAGTACGCATTATTCAGTCGCGGCGTCGTGCGGTATCCAGTACTTATGCGACGCATTGTACGGCGCTATCCAGACCCACACATCGGCATGCGACACGGCTAGTGTGTGCCGCGTTGTATCGTTCCACGATTCAGTACTCTGCAAGTTCTACTTCGGGGATCACCACCTGATGATACTCTGAGTACACGTCGCCATGTTGTGCGACGTCTAGACATTTCGCTGCGTATAATGTTTTATATTCATCAGTCAACGTATTAATTTGTTCATGATGAACTTTTTGAAAATTGATTTCCTATGAGACATCAGTCAACTACTGTACCATCCAAAATATGGTGCTGCGCTCGCAGCAAAGCAACATTGAACATATTCGTTCATAATATTCTCTAGTTTCAGCCACTTGCTTATCAGCCACAAGGCCGAACTGGAGAAAACTCAACCACTCCGACGGAAGACCCCAGCCAAGACTTCTGAAGGCAGCCGGAGCAAGATTACTACAAGGAAGCTATTCCAATGATTAAGTATAATTCCTCGTAAGGAGGACCACATCGAGAACTTGTTCCGATGTGTATAAAATCCTGCGTTTTTTCTATGGTTGTTAATAACCAAATTCAATTAAACAGCAGGTAACTTTGTAATGAATCTTTAGTAGATGACGGGGGGATGTTCTCAAAAACTTGAGTCCAAGGGCTTTTTGTTTTTGTGCAGATCAGTATGATCGCACCTCACTTTTGTCTACCACCATATTGTAATTCTGTTTAAATTGGGAAAAGGGGTATTGAAGGGGATATTACATAAACAATTGTTTATGTTCAAATATATTCAAACTCTGTAGAAAAAGTTGTTCTCAGAGTGTTAGTTGCTCACAACAACTAACTTCAATTTTGCCAATCCAGGATAAATCTTGTAATTCTGCTTTTGTAAATTTAGGAAGGTATATGTATATATGTTGTTCAATTGTAATAAATGTTCATTTGTGAATCTGAAGCGTGTTTTACAAAGAATCATACTTCATCCTTAATCTTCATGCTCGTTGAAACACACGAGTCCCCCCTATATCCCTTCTGTGTTTACGACGAATGATCATTCGTTAGTAACATCCTTATTGTATGTTTAATCTTTTCCGTGACTTGGTATATTTGATGTGGTTTCTTTCTTATCCAAATTCTATTTTCGCACTTCGGTCCCAGGATTTTTTTTCAAAATTTTCCTCTCGTTTTTCGATTTGTTTTATCTGCGACCTGCCGCCAATTACTAGGGTTTCGGATGCATAAAGTGCTTCAGGTTTGATGAGTGTGTTGTAGTGTCGTAATTTTGCATTTTTTGATATAGATTTTTGTTGTATCTGTTCCAGGTTATTTTGTAAGCTCTCTGCAGCTTTGTCGTTCTTTCTATGTTAGCTTCCTGATTTACCCCTGCTGGTTGAATAATTTCGCGTAGATACTTGAATTTATCTACTTGGAAGATTTTTCCGAATTTGGTGATTAACGGTTGATTGTCAAACCTTGATTTAGTTCCTTCCATATAGTTTTTCTCAATTGAAATTGGGTGTCCGGTCTTTGTAGCTATTTCATGCAGGTTTTCTTTGGACTGGATTGCTACTTGTCTATTGTTGGAAAGGATTGCATGTTCTACTGCGAAAGCTAAGCAATCAATGTGAATTTGGTTCTTCAGAAGTCAACCTATATTTTTCCCTCTAGTTTCTCTTTTCCTTTCACGAATAACTTTTTTCCAAAACTAGATTTAATAGTATTGGGAATCATCCATCTTCTTGTTGGACACCTGTTCTGATTTTGAACGTTTCAGGCATTTTTCTGAGAATCTTAACTTTTGATAATGTGTTGGTCAGAGTTTGTTTCATCAATTCCCTTGTTCTCCAGTCGACTTGGAATTCCTCTAGTGTATTGAACAGTATTTGCCTTTTTATGGAGTGATATGCCTTTCTGAAGTCAACAAAGGTGATAACTGTTTGTCTAGTTTTGCGAATTTGTAGGATGGTTTTAGGTTTAGAATTTGTTCTGTGCAGGATCTTCCTTTTCGGAAACCTGCCTGTTACTCTCCAATTAGATGGTCATTTTTTCTCATCTATTAAGAAGGGCTTTAGAGAGAATTTTGTAGATGACTGAGAGGAGAGAAATTCATCTGAAGGTTTTAATATTTGATATGTCCCCTTTCTTATGAAGTGGGAGAATCAATGCTCATTTCCAATCTTCGGGAATTTCTTTAGTTTACCAGATGTCCTGTAAGATTTCTTGAATACTTTGGGCCAGTTTGTCACCACATATTTTCAGTATTTCGGCAATTATTCTAACTTCTCCTGGTGCTTTGTTGTCTTTTAGTTCTCTGATTATTTGTTTGACTTCTTCTAGAGTGGGAGGTTCTGAGTCTAGAATTGGAGAGGGTTTTTTAAAGGTGAGTTTTTCTTTCGGAGATTCACAGTTTAGAAAATCATTGAAATAATTTGCTAGGAGTTTACAATTTTCCTTATTATTTGTTTCCAAAATCCCCTCCAGACGTTTGAAACAGAGATTAAGTGCCTGGTACTTGGATAATTCTTCTCTGAATGTTCAGTAGAAGATCCGTGCGTTGTTTTTCTTAAAATCTTCGTTCATATTTTCTTAAAAGTTTTGTTCATATTTTCGTTTCTCAGATATAATTTTTTTTATTGTTTCTGAATTTAAAAAAAAATGCTCCGAGATAGATCAGTTTTATGAGAATTCAGGTTTTGCCAGGTCCTAGTTCTAAATAATATGGCCTTGTCACAGGTGTCATTCCACCATCTGAGTTTGCGTTTTCTGGGTGTATGTTGATGTTTTGGAAGGCTTTCAAGAGTGTGTCTTTGAGTTCTACCCAGTTAAAAGGAGATTTATGTGGAATATTTGCCAGGAAACTGTCAGAATTTTGTTTAAGAAATTCCGGATCAATTCGCGGATTTCTGATTGTTTTGGATTTGTGCTTGTTTTAGTTGAAACATCCCTTTGATAAGAGATAGGTGGTGGTCGGAGTCAATAATTTCCTTTTTGACTTTAACATTCAGAATTTCTTTCCGTTTTTTCCTGGAAATGGCCACATGGTCTAGTTGAAATTCTTCTAAATGTGTGTTCGGGGATCTCCATGTCATTTTCTCACGAGGATGCACCAAGAAATGATTCGACATTAGTCTTAGATTGAAATTCTCGCAGAAGCCAATTAACCTTTCTCCCTTTTTATTAGTTCTTTTGCGAGCAGGGTAAAGTCCTACAGTTCCTCAATTTCTTTACTTTGCCAATTTATGCATTGAAATGTCCCAGCAGAGTTTTGATATGATGTTTTGGAATTTTGATTGTACTTTCTTCTAATAATTCCCAGTAGTCCTCTTCTTTCTGTGGGTCTCTCTGGTTGTAATTGTTTGTAGATCCATGTGCATTGATATGTGTATAATCTTTGTTTCCTGATTTGATCGACAGTAGTGAAATTCTTTCCGAAGGAGATGAAAAGTTTAATTCTGAGTTTGTGATATTTCTTTTGACCGCAATGAGAGAAATTTTGGTGCATTTGCCTGTTCCAAATTCCATGCTGATGTCATCACTAAATCTTTGCACTGTGAGCAACATTTCTTCAAGAGTCCTCTAATTTTTTACGAACAATTCCACATCATCCATATAAAAGAAATGGGTGAATGGTTTCTCATTTTTAAAGAGTTTGTAACCAAAGCCTAATTGTGTTAATTGAGAGTGGGATATGACATCTAGAAAACAACAGAGGTGATAAGGAATCACCTTTACAGATATATCTTTTAATATTTGTTTCTACATTTCTCTCCATCAAATCCGGAAGAGGCCAACATTGTGTACCATTTTGTCATTCGTGTTCTGGATTGGCAAAGTTGATTAATCTATGGAAGTATTCCATAAGTGAGTGGCAGCAGGATCTAACAATGAGGAAGACTGTTAAAAGCTTTAAAGTAGTGAATCCATGCCGTTACGTTTGGAAGGTTTCGTTTTTTTTCACGGTTTCATTATGATCGTGTTCAAGAGTAACATTACTTTGCAGTAATAAGAACCCTTGCGACAACATTCCGTTTGTTCGGTAACAACTCACTCAGCTGAATGTGTTTGTATATTTTCTTTGCAAGAGTTGCGGTCATGATCTTGTAGAGAATTGACAAGCTTGTAATAGGTCTATAGTTCTGGACCAGCCTCGTATCTTTGCCTTTCGGCTAGATGTGTTCAATAGCCTCTTTCATCCAGTGAGACAGGTCTGCACCTTGGATAAAATGATTTATTCCATTAACCAAATTATTATGTAAAGTGGTGTATGTTTTGATCCAGAAACACTGAACTTCATCTCCGCAAGAAACAATTTGCAATGCTATTTACATCCCATAAAAGTTCTTCCTTAGTGATTCTAGCTTAAGAATCTTCGGTTATTGTAATACTAACTGCATTACTTTCTGTCATGATCCACTGGGCACTACTATTGTGTCCATTTGCCTCTTCCCAAAGCAATAAATTTCATGGATTTATGGCAGTTCTGCTTCTGACTCCTCTCAAACGTTGAGTTGTCGGTAAAATCTCAACAAACAATGTTTTTGATGTAAAAAATTAACCCATTTAGTGTATAGCCTAATTCTTTGTGCATAAACTATAATTTTATTTTTGAACTGTTCCATCACAACTTTCTTTATTTGATTATCATCCGCACCACATATCCGTTCCATTTTATGAAGTTTCCTCTTTACCTGATGCCACTACTACAAGTGCAAATTTCCTTCTCAGACAAGAAATGCGATCCTTCATTCGTTTCATCCATACTGGTTCCGCTTTGTTCCTCCTCCTTGGTTTGGAAGTACTAATCTTTTTCTCCAACACCCTATCATTTACAGATAAATTGCACCAATATGTTTTATTTCCGTCAAGGACATGAGGTTCTCTTTGAGGGGTGGGTTAGCCTTCTTCGAAGACTTGGTTCACATCTTTTATGGTGGTCTTAGCCTTAGAGTTTTCATATATCCTCCTCAAGGGAACACGATCCATGAATGACAGTTGCCGCACTCTTTCTATTTCACTGCAATTTTTTTATTTCATGTCGTCCCGTTCAGTTTCTAGGGTGCAGTCATTATCCTCAGTGATGGGAGGTAGTTCTTGGCGTACTGGATGAGTGTCATAACTTTAATTTGATTTTCCTCTGGAGCGTTTTCTCATGCATGTATTTTAGCACATTTTCAGCGTCTTTCCTAATACATTCAAGTTATTGTACTGCAATTTTACCTTCGCTGATGATATATCTTCATTTTTTGGCACTTTTTTAGTAGAATGATGGTCTAATCTCTGGATTTGTCATGTCGTCATAAATTTCTCGCTTCATTCTCAGAACCACCGCCACTAGAACTGAGAGGCACCACATGATAACTCTCAGTTCAGCGTCCGACCACCACACTCGATGGTGAGGAACCGCAGCGAAATTCGTGTCCCTCTGACTCGCATCTATGGGATTTTCGAAGCCAACTTTAATGTTACGAGCTTTTTCGATCTAAATGTTGAGCAAACTTGAGACATCTGCAGAACTAGTATCATGCTATTTCATTTATTTCCTGTTGTTTCTTAAATTTAACATACTGTTCCCACGAGAAGCTAGGGAATTATTCAGTTAACTTCCGGAGAGTATAGTTTGCGACACATGGCCATTCATTCTCTGGACACGATATCTTCCACCACAGAATCGGAGATTTTTTTCTCAAGGTTTACTCCTCTAGATCGGCCATGTTCTGCGTGAACACAGTCACTTCATGTATGATGAGGCTCTTCACCACACACGATTGTTCTATGATTTAACGTCATCAGAGCCGAAGTTCTTGCAAGGTTCCTCAGTTTATCCCCAGGGTGGCGAAAACCAGTGCCAAGTCAACCGGAAGCAAAGGTACTACCACTCCTAAACACATCGACCCCTTCTCCTCCTCTTCCTTCTTCTTATTGTTATTCATATTATTCTGTACTTTCACGATCGGTGGTTGTGGTAGCCACATAATTATAAGAATATCACTAGGTCGCAACCAGCTTCCTAAGGTGATGATTCACATTGTGAGTGCACAGAATATTGACGGTTCCACACATTGCTACATTTTGGATGTTCCATTCATCTGCATTTCCAGATAACTTCTGTAAACTATTACAATGCTTGCGCGGTAAAGTACCCAGTGCGCCAACAATGATAGCTATCACTTCCGTCTTCACATTCGCCTCGTTACAATAGATAGGTTTTTATATTTCTGTTGTTTTTCAGCCTCATTTGCAGTAACATTCTCATCACAAGGAATAGATACTTCGATGAGCATGCAGGTCTTCTTTGGTTTGTCTCTGATAACATTGTCTGCAATTGTTCTGTGTGGTTTGGTTGATCATACAAGACCGTGTGGAACCGCTTTTGTTTGTAACTGCGTTGGAGTGTGATTGTACCAGTTACTGCATAATCCTAACCAATTTCGAGACTTGCATATTTGAATGGGTATTAAGGTGCATACCTCATTGTGTCTTCTGAGGTACTCATGATTGACTGAAACAGGGCACTACGAAACAATGTGATCATGATGTCAGACAAATGATATGATCTCAGACAGACCTAATATCATTTCTTGTGCTGTCTTCTTAAGTACTGATCATAGAGGGGTTTTTATTATTAGTTGTTTCTCAGCATCGGTTGAGAATTTATCTTGCAATCAAAGCTGAGTATTTCTTCATCAGTAATGTTTTGTTCATTTGTGTTGTTTGAGGAGTTTTATCTTGCTGAATGCATAATACTTTTGCTAGGTTTTCCTTCTGCTTATATTATTTGTTTCATTAACACACCATTTTTGTTTTGAAAAACAAATTTGCCATATTCTTAAAAGAATTTTGATGAGTTGCTTCCTATTCTCTTAAGCCTCTTCCTCCACACTTCCTGGAGATGTACAATCTATGGATGTCTGCTCTGGGACGAAGTAATTGATGCATTGTTAAAAGTTTTCCAGTCTTCCTGTCCATCAGAAGCATTTCTTGTACCGTCTAATGTATGATTCCAAATCTATATTCTAACACAGGAATAGCTAGCTCAAATATGGCATTGATTTTCTTTATTGCAGTTCTTTCAGTTCTTCTGTAGTATTCCAGTCGTATCCGTGATTTCACTCTTCCGTTTGAGGTATAGCCATTCTCTTCTTTACCCAAGTACTTGTACATTTTTCTGTGTCCTAGATCTTTAATTACATTGTGTTCTTCTAAATGTACATTTTCTGCCTGCTTCTGCTTGCCTCTATATATGCAGACCTTTTAATATTTTTCTAGATCAAAATTCATACTAAGGACTCTAATGACCTTGATGTTGACGAGCCCTAAAGCCCCACAAAAAATCATACCCATATCGTCACTAAATCTTTTTACAGTGTGTAATACTTCTTTCAACAATTTTTCCTTTTTTTTGTGCAAAGAGTTTTAGATCACCCATGTAAAGCAGATGAGTTCATATAATCTGTACCCAAAGTTAGGTTTAGTTAGTAGTCCAGAAAGTGGGAATAAACTAATGCAGAAAAGCAATGGCGATGGTGAGTCACCCTGAAATATACCCCTTTTAATACTAATTGATCTGGTTTCAAGAGTGAAAGTTCCATCCCTTATGGCCAACCTAGTAATCGACTTTTTCATACTGCTTTTACAAAAGTCCATAATGTTTTGATGAAGTATTATTATTATTGTATTTATATTTTCAAAAGTTTGTTAAGTTTGTTATTCTCGTTTTCTCTGCTCAATGAGTAACACTGTTTCCATGTTTGAACTGCTGCCTTACCTCAAAGGAGGAGGGGAGTTAAGTTGTCTAATCTTACTCCCTTCTACGCAGTACAGTTGCACACATTTGCCCGTAGCATTCGTCAAAGTCAAGATCAGTGGTCACCTCTGTTCTAAATGAATGCATTTCTCTATACGAATGAATATATTCGATATTGATTTCTGTCTCTTTGACCTCTGTCCAAAGGAGTCGCCCATAAATTACGTAACGCAAAAATTACTTTTCTCACTCTCTGATTGTCTATGATAATACTAACTTTATTTAAGAACTTTTAAGTCATTATTGATGTTTTAGAATATGACAAGCGATATTTCACAAAAATTTTCTACTTGCATTCCAACATTTGTGAACCTGAAGAGGCAAAACCATAGTTTTCAAACGTTCGACAACTATTGTATATATCGTATTTCCCATTATGTGATACCTAGAAATAAACCAGTGATTTGCGTGTGTTTTTGGATTGTCATTAATATAATCAGGACATCTTAAATAATATTGAAAATAACCATTCTTTAACACCCCTTTTCTTCCACGACTCACCCGTAACGATACGTCTTTCTCCTATTTTGCTATGTTTGAGCCTAGCTAGCAACACCACAGTATTCAGCTAGTATCTTTATAAAGAAGAATGTTATTACCGTTCTTCGTTTTTTATACAAATCTACTGTATTATTTCAATCTTTATGAAAAATTTTATATTTGACCTTCAAAACAAGATGTTGAAATGAACATAAAGTTTTGAAAAGTCCTTTGTATTCATTAATGCAGAATTTCGGCCCTGCTTGATTAAATGTTTTGCACTTAATCTTCGAAAAGAATGGAAAATAAATGACTACATTTGATTTTTACAAGAATTACCCCTACCCCTCTTACCGAACGCGTAATGTAGAGTATGTGATGCCGCCATATATTGTGTACTATTACAACAGCCTTTCCAAGTTTGTTATGGCGTACGATGGGTATGTAGTCACAGTTTCTAATGAAGCAGAATCCAATATCGTGTTCGAAACCCGACTCTTCCAGGCATGTAAACGAAGCTTCCGGAACGTCATGAGAATGTTGTATTTGTATAAGAATGTCGAAAAATTATCAGGTTCACGATACCCAAGAAAATAGCAATGAAATGACTAATCTAGAAAGAAAAAATCGCGAAAAATCATCACGGACATTCTGGATTGGAGATGGGGTTGCGCAAATACCCAAACACAATAAACAGCATATTTTTAGGTATGGTCGGGTTGATTTAGTTAGAATTATGAAGTCTTTTCATCCAAAAATAGATCGGATGACCTATCAGTTTATTAAAACGATGCTGTTTCAGTTAACATATTTAATGGATTCGTTTCAATAAACCGATTGGTTTTTGAATTACCCGCTTCTACATCCGAATCTCCCCGACCCAACCAACCCCGAATATTTGATGTCGGTCTCAGTCTGTAATTTGCCTACCCCTAATCGACGATCAGCTCATGTGAGGAACTTGTAGGCAGAGACACCGTAATCCGTTGTATCTCCGGTCAGGGTGAGTCCGGTTCCGCTCGTAGCATCCTCCTTGGGCCACCGAGGCGCCCGACGAGCGACGTGGGCCGCCCGGCCGTCTGTCAGTTAGATTGCTCAATTAGTGCAACAGCCCAGTTGCCTAATCGCTACATGCATATGGATGGCTCCTGGGTGGTTATGACACATTAGCATGGGCATTTGCATAAAGAGCATCGTAACCGAAGAAGAAGTCTACTTGAGACGCAGTGAGCGGAGGCGGCGACCAACTACGAGATCCCCTCCTTCGCCTCTAGCGAGTGCGAGTTATCGATGATTCCGAGAATCGATATATCTTTCTCGTGAATCACTACCACCAAGGGTAATCGAACTCAATGATATATTCCTGCATAATTTCAATGACATTTCTTCCACAGTAAATCGAAGTCTACACTGTTGCATTAAATAGCTTTCCTTAATAAGTCGATAAGATCTATCGATGGATTGTAAACATTGTTGTGATGTGACAACGATGTATGTAAACAAAAATCGTGTGCTACTGTAAACTGCAACATAATCTTAGTAAACGAAGGAGATATGCACTAAGTTCCAATATTTTTATGGACTGAACGCAATGACGTATGCTCAGAGAATGTGAGTGATGTGTTGCAAGTTTTTCAGTTCTTTCAATCTTTTAGTAAAGTATCTTTTACTCACTGTTTATGTACCTCACTGTCCCGTTAGTGTCTCTTATTATTTTCGGCAGCTGTCCGACAGGTATTTGTCACCTCGCTGGACGTGATGGTGAGAGAGACTTCCCGTCGAACGCCTTGCTTTATTAACCTAGTTACCGAGCAAAGAGCCTAGTCCAGGTTATATGTATTTGACTTCTGGTGATGATATGTAGATATTGAAGTTGCTCCCAGATTATCAAGTCCAATAAATCAAAATACTTTTAATCCACTAGTTCAACATTAAGAATAACGCCAATAACCCCCTCAAAAAAACAAGAACATATAATTATTTAGAGTTAAAGCGAAATTACTAAGTTTACAAGTATAAGCCCGTGAAAATAGCTGATTAAGTTTTGAAAAGTAGATATGAGAAAGTTCAGTTGAGGGAGTTTTGACCAACTTGTACATCTAAATATATATAATTCAATATTAATTCGTAGAATACATCGATTATATTAATGAGCAATTACAGTGAATTCTGATTTGAGTAGCACTTAAATCACGAAAATCCTTTCAGGGGTTCAGAAGATATCCTGACATGAAGATGCTACAGAGATTCAAAGTGACGAAACCCCGCGTCATGCCTGCTTTAAGAGCTAATAGCTACTAAACTATTAGACTAAATTATCGGAGATTCTCAGTAAAGCATTAGAGTAGTCATACGTATGTGAGATCCTAATTTGACTACAATACAAACATTACCGTTAAATTTATTCACCCAACAAGATGGAAATATAAGAAATCTCGTAGTATACAAAAACAATTATGTTCAATCTACGTGAATTGAGTATTAGAAATTGTGAATTGAAATAAATAGATCCTACATAGAGGTATTTCATGAAGATTGCACTACTTTCGAAGTGCTGATATACATTAAATAATAATAAACATGAATACTTGGATTTTACAAACTGATGGAGACATAAGTGAAGCCTTGAAGTAGGTTTCTCAGTTGATGTAGAAGTCCCTTGAAGTAGCTGCTACCCGGATAATTACTGAAGCAGCAACTGTAGTTTGAAGAAGAATTCGCAGCAGATCACCATGAAGCATCAAGGCATCAGCATCTTAATCCTTTAACCAGAGGTAACCTGAAAATAGCTCAAGGTTTTACATTACTTCTTCATTCGGCTTTTCTTTTTCTATAAAACATTTTTTTAAACTCACTTTTGACCCATGGTGCGAAAACGGAATAACAAATTCTCGCTTTTACCGAGCGACTGAATACATGATCGAGGATTATGATTACGTATTTTAATAATTGCATGAATGTTTTGTAATGTTTATTTTATAATGTGCTATTGGCTCTAAATAAAAGAATCACGCACAAGTTTTATTCGCGATTTCTTCTCAAAGCGATGTATTCAAAAGATATTATGAAATTGAATATCTTCAAATCCGCGGTTAAAAACTACCTCCTGCACCAGTGCTTCTACACTGTAAAAGAATTTATTGATTTTAATAAAAGTTAAATTCGTCTTGTACTTTATCACGCCATTGCTGTAGCACTTTTTAAA
>NNCF01130098.1:320585-358546 GCA_002313205.1 Laupala kohalensis | reverse complement strand
TCCAGGAGAGTTTATTTTCAAATTTTTGCGACGATGTCCAATGTCGTATGTGTGTATATGTTAAGAATTATTTTCCACAGATAACTCACGAACAAGTTGGTACACCAAAACGACATTGACTGAGAATACAAGCCAATTTTGCATGAGAAGCATGAGAAATGCATTGAGAATACAAGCCAAATTTTGGACAGCCAATTATGATTTTCTTTGCATATCATGCTTTCTTAAAATTCAAATTTTGTAAACTTGCATATAAACATTATTATGTCGTCCAGAAAATTCTGCCTACAGGTTGCTAAACAGCATTTCCGTGAATCGCGACGTTTTCGGGGTACAGCGAAAGTTTATTTTAAATACAGTAGAACTACAATTATTATATGTTCAATCATCCGATTGTCAATTATCTGCTTCGATAGGAGAAAAAGAAATAGTATTTTTAATTACTGTGTAGTAAGCTATTGTTATGTTTTGCTGTATGAACTAACTATTACTGCTATATACATATTCTGTCATTAAATATTTTTTAAACCGTATATTGTGAGATACTTTTTTGTTCGAGATATTTTTCCTCATCATCGTAATATTTCTTTGTCATCATATTTATTATATTTCTTTGTCATTTTGCCTTAAAAATTACCTTTTTCGGGAAGAAACAGAATTATCCGGATATTTGATTTCCAGTCCCAATTGTTCCCGATAATTGGAGATCAACTGTTTTGATAAAAACATTATTCACATATTTATGCTATTTTTTTGTATTGAATCATGAAATGTTTAATATCAACACAATGTATTGAGGATCAGATTTTTTTTAATAGATACCTTGTATTTATATCTTAATGATAAATGAACAATTTAGCACATAAATTTAATATTAAACTAGTACTAGAAGTTCTGTGATATTTCAAAAATAATAGTACTTAAATAATTGGGTAGATGTTTGAACCTCCTCTGAAGTACGTATCCATTTTCGAACAGAGGTACCTGCCATGGAGAAATATTCAGATGTTTTTGATCTCGTCGTATAAATTGTAATATTATTAATGAAATTTCACATTGTTAATCATATTTTTCATGCAGAGAGGACACATTATTGTAATACTGTATTGATTTTCAGGAATCCAAAAACCTATATTTCACTACTGCACAGAATTGGAATTTGCTTTTTCATAATCAATACATAATGTGTATTTTGAACATTGGACGGCCCCCATACACAATTCGAACCTCTACCTTCATTTTGTGAACAACTTTACATTTTCTACAGTAATTTCATGTCTTTTTTTGTTTGAAGTAAATTTTATTTGGAGAATGTACTATAACAGAATCATTGACTGTGATGCACTAAACAATAAATATTTTAATTTTGCACTGGAATTTATTTGGAACAAAGTAAAAACTGCAAACTGTCAGTAAAAAAATTAGTCGATAAATTTAAATTTTCAAATCCTGTATATGCTGTTGTTAGTGTCTAAATATATCTAATTTTTCTATTCGAGGAACTAAATAACTACCGGAGTGACACAATACTATTAGTATAAAGAGAAGAAATTTTGATCTATCATATTACATTTGTTTGTTTTCTTTGATGCTCTTGCAATAGTAAAATTTATTTTGAATAAATCCATGTTCAACCCCCTCCCCCGCCGAGCGTGAGAGTCTTACTTCATCTACAAGATATTGTATGCTCTTTAAGGTAAAACGCATAACCAGGGGACCGTTCTTAAATGCCCTGATTTTTTAAAAGAAAGAATAAACTATTACCTATCAACTGTCTAATAAAATTTCGACCTGAAGGCGCTAATTCTTGTATAAAACCACCTCGAAGTTGTTAGGGCTCATATGGATACAACCCATATAGGCATGCTTTTTAAATCAATTTCCATGAAATTGTTAATGGGATCAGTATTAAAAACTATCACACATGTCACAAATTTAGTTAATAAAATGACAGCACGAAATTTGCCCTGCATTTCTGGACAATTGAGAATTAAGTTATTCGACGAAAACAGTCGTAAAACTAGTAAGTCTAGTGAAAGTAGAGACAATTTTTCAAAAAGTATAACGATCCAAATGGTTTTATTAACGATTCGCAGTTTTTAGTACACCTTAATTCATGAATTACTGTTATAATGAGTGTTTTGATACAAAAAGGAAAAGACAAAATTATTAAAAGTTTCATAAATAGTTATGTACCTTGGCCAACTCTTCCCACCTTATCCTCACATTATTTGTTCTGTTGTTTGTAGACAATGAATGTGATGGTGCCTTAATACGTAACTAATGAGGCACCTAACCACATTTTCCACTTATTTAGTTATTGTATAAGGTTATTTTATTATTTTTATGTTACTTTTCTATATCTATTATTACTATATTAGTATTTCAACTTTATATGTCTTGTAATAGTATTGGAGAAATTTATGTTTGTAATAATTGTGTGATGCTTTGTAACTTTGTGGATTTTGTGGAATAAATAATCTGAATATGATTGACACTCCATACGTCGTAAATGTTCGAATGGCGATCAAAACAACCAAGAGGTGATTCTAAACCCTCCACGAGATCGAGTTTTAATGACCTCAAGACGACGCATTCGAGTGGAATCATACACTTCTGTCTTGCCTCCTTGGACCTCGCGAGCAAAGAGGCGATTTCTTCATGAACCTCTTGTGGACGCGGAAGCGCGTGGAGGTTGAGGCGGCGTCGCTGGTGGTCGACGATCGTGCAGGCGTCTCTTCCCTTCGCCCCCCCCCCCTCTCTCGCGTCGCGGGCACTCGCGTGAGTAGCGCCCGGTGGCGGCGGCAGAGGCGGCGAGAGGCCGGAACACAGCGCCTCCGGCCGCGCACCGGAGCCCGTCATTAGCCCATTGCAAAAGGCGTCCTAATGGGCAGTGGCCTGCCGCCTAATGGTCACGTAACGTCTCTATCGAGGCGCCGCTTTTTGCCTCCGTGGATGCCGCAGTTTAAATATTACACGTGTTCCGGGCAGTGAGAGGCGTCAGGAGGCGCGGATGCGAATGTGGAGGAAATAGTGGAAGGAAGGCACAGGGAAAAGCAATGGGATATTAGAATTTGTTGCTCGAGATAGAGGAGGCAGCTATGGGGGTAATGATGGAGGGGGAGAAAGAGGCGAAGAAGCCTGGGAGGGATCCAAGAATCTATTATGAATGAATTCAGACAAAGATAATGGCAGATGAAAATGGGAGAAAGAAATTGGAAGATGTGAATGGCCAGGTGACAGAGGCAATGTCTGTGTACGTTGGATGATGCGACGGATATAGAGATAGCAGTAGTGAGAAAGAGATGTATAAGAACCCTCGAGATAGAGGTGACTGCTATGGGGGGGGGAAGAAAGAGGGGGAGAAGACTGGGAGGCCCCCAAGGATCTATAATGAACGAATTCAGACAAAGATAATGGTAGATGAAAATGGGAGAAAGAAATTGAAAAGTGGCCAGATGAAGGAGACTATTGCTGTGTATGGTGTATGAAGTTACGGATACAGAGATAGCGGGAGTGAGTGAGGTCCTTAGAGAACAGACCGTGCGCTGGTGAGCGGGAGAGGAAAGGAGAGCTATTACATGGAGCAACACGCGTTTATCGCGCGTCAGTCCACTTTACGACTCGACCGCAGGCAAAAGGCTGCCCGCCCTAAACCAATAGATGGCGGCGGAGATGGCGAGGGAGTTACAGAGGAAAAGAGTGCAGGTGCCGTAGGTGTAGTATATGTGTCCGGGAGAAGCGGGAGAGGAAGACGACCGTGAATTAACGAAGAAAGAGTAAATATGGTCAAACAAAAACATGCTATATTTTGATAATACTGTAAAATTTCACATCACTATTTCTCATCACCCATCACTTCACAAAAGTATCACAAAATCTTTACATCAAGTATCTCTTTGGTTAAATCGAACCAAATTAAATACCGTTATGAAAACACAATTCTTTGGCCTTCATATTCAACACAACCTCAAATGAAATTACCATATTGATAATCAAAATTCCAAATTAAACAATCCCAATTTTAGTTAATGCAGCTAGTCCACTTATTTCCCGTTGCGTATATTTTGCGAACGTTTATTCCTATTTACTGTACGGCATTCTCTTTAGGGGAAATTACAGTCAGAGCATACAAACTTGTAGAACCCAAAAGAGGTTTGTTCGGATAATTTGTAAATGTCTCCCTGAAACTCTTGTAAACCGTTATGAAAGGAATTAAAGATTTTAACACTTTCCTTCATTTATACTTATGAAATGGTNTGTCTCTTATACACATCTAGATGTGTATAAGAGACAGACACAATACGCATAATACTCGTCGTCCATAATATTCACCGATTGTCAATCACACTTTTTATTGTGGTATTTGTAAATGTGAAATGTAGCGCGCCACTGAAGATTATCTACATGGGGCGGTAGGATATATGAAGTGGATGGTAGGGCTATTCTTAGTAATGTTAGTTGGTATATACGGTAAATATCAATAATTTTTAATGTTTTGTCACGAAGGAGGTGAAAAGCATAAAAAAACCGCTATTAATAGTATAAAATCTTAGTAATTGTGATACACTATCAAAAGTAATGAACCTTACAATTATATGAGATACCTCCCTCAATCAGCGCGATCTATATCTGTGAGTAATATAAAGCAGTACGTACCTATCAATAGATACAAAAATAATATGCATTTATGTTGCATGTGTAAAGAATAAAGTAATTTATTTCTTGAATTTCTGTCTAATGTATTATTTTCCATTCGCTCCTGGACGTATTGATAAGATTCGCACATTGTAAATAATAAATTCATTCACACTTAACCATACACCTCTTTTTTTACATACAATCGAAATGAATTAAATTATGCCACTTTCATATTTCTATATTAGTTCTGTCCTTACTAACTTTACTCTTGTACTTATACGTCATATAATTGTTTAAGGAAATGATAAAAAGTTAATTAAACTCGGAATTGTTTTTCACGAAACTTTATTATTAATATTACTTTTCGCAACAAAGATTTCAATCTCTTTCCTACTTACGATGTCATACTTTGCGTTTTCTTAAAAAAAAGAAGATGGAATTGATATCAAACAAGGAGAATGTGAATTTAAAAGGTTTAATACCTTTACTTGTTTTCCCGGAGATGGAGGATAAGATGCCTCTGTAGTTTTGTCTGAGAAATGTAAAGGTTACCCTTCCTGGCGCATCTCCCCGAGGCGGGTGATGTGTTAATGCGTGATTGTTCTGATGGAATGAAAGACGAAGAAACCAGAGGAATCCGAGAAAACTTGCCATAAACACGCTATTGTCCACCACAGCAAACTTTACTCGGATCACCAGTTTGCATTTACCGTAATACACAACAATCGCGCAAATTTATGTTGGGACATTCTTCACTATAAAACCCTAACGTCCTCTCCAAATCAAAACAAAATAATTTTCGAACATTAAATGGAAGTCGTCGAGAAATGTGAAAACAAAGAGAATTTTAAGTAGAAATAAAACAAACCAGTGATTTGTTACACGAGCAATTTGAGAAGAAAAAGAAGAGAAATAGGAAATAAGAAGCTGAAATTGAAGCTTTGTATGGTGCTCGAAACAAAGCAATAATAAAATCCAAATGCAAAGTCTTAAGCATAGAACGAATCGCCGCGGAGGAGCAAAAACAACGAAGAGCAGACGATTTATAGAGCGAATTCATTTCCCATAGCCTACAACATAGTAATAAACATAATTCACATTGCGTTTTATTGAACGATACTTGGAGATGAATCATGCAGCACATCGCATGCCGCACGAGATCTCCACTCGTTCAACGGAGTTGAAGCACAATTAAATTATTTGCGCGTCATGTGGGTGGGGAGGGGGAAGAGAGGGGAAGACAGGTAGTGGGTGGAGGGCGAGAGGGGGGGAAGCCGCTCGGAGTTGGAATTCCTATGGCAACCGATTGTGCTAGCAGGAATTTTGATAGATCCTATCGTATCTTTTGTTACAAAATGTTGATAAGAGATTTGGGGAATAGAGTAATATGAGCGATGAAATGAATAGTGGTTTAACTCAATGTAATGTCATCTTGAGAGGGCTGTGAAATGTTTTACCAGAAGTGCTGTGAAACATAACAAAATATTTTAAATATGTTAAGTCAAAACCGATTTGTAATAAGTTAACTTAACTTGTGTTAATTTAAGGTAATTACGAAAATATCCTAAATGTGGTTTTGTGGGGCTTAATTTCGAATTTTTTTTTTCCTCAGTGCCGAAACAGGTTTACATCACTTATCCCTCAAATGTGTTTGGCATGATTAAAAAAACAATAGCTATTGTATCTGACTCACTAGTTTCTCTTAAACTATCCATCGTAAAATTAAGCTCTTTTTTCTATATTTACAATATACGCTCTAATGACAGCAGGCAATGTCCTCAGTGTTCAACGGGACAGAATCATAAAATAAGTAACGGACAAAATGACACGGTACTGGTAGTTACGTGAACTGAAAGGATTTTAAATCCTGCAGTATCCAAAGTATCCTGTGGTTGATAACAGCAAGCAACCAAGAGAAATAAGGATTACATATTGTCAAGAAATATGAAGGGTCAAAGGACAGGGGGAGTCTGCGCCAGTATTTTTTAACATTCAGGATAATTAAATATTTCCTCTTGTTTAATAAATCTTCATATCACACGTGTCAACGTGAAATTGATTTCCGTTGTGAGTAATTTCGTACACAATCTTTTAAAAATCACTCACTTCTTTGTGATTGACCAACGTTTTACTGTAACTGTTTGTTTTTCTTCTAATAACTTCTTGCAACCTGATGACTGATATTCAGTGGATAATAGTGTATCTTCTGAAATAAAAATTGATTTTGCCATAGACAACCTACCTATCCAATTTAATATAATTTGAGCAACCTGGCCATGGTTTATGAATGTCTTCAATTTTTTAAAATGAATTAATAAACTCACATGTACCAACCGTCTAATAAACATTTATACCTTTTCGGACAAATATTTCAACGAAACATCTTGAATTTGTATGGGATCTTATGCATTAAGGAATGGATTTTAAATAAATTCCCGTGTAATTTGTAATGGAATCGAAGACGATGTTTCACAAATTTAACTGAGAGTAGAACAGTCCAAAATTTGCTATTCCGGACAGTAGAGAAAGTTATTCAACGAAAACTATTGCAAAACTACAATTCTCTAGTCTAATTAGAGACACTTCTTCAAATATATCGTTTCAATTTAATAATACCTAGTTTTTAATACATCACAATTAATTAATTACTGTTATAATGATTATTTTTAATATAAACAGAATAGATAACATTATTGAAAGTTTCATAAATAGTTATGTTCTTGACCAGCACCTAGCACACTCGTACTACCTGCCTACAAAGTACTTGTTTTGCTCTCTGTTTTCGAGAGTGAATTAATTCTTACAGAGTAGTAGCGACGATGTGACACGCTGATGTTCCTTCCAGAGCTATCTGCAGTTGAGCGCTCACGCCTTCTTTAGAGACCGAGGTCATGACCTCAGCTTCCAAAGACGTTCCCGACATCGTTTTGTGTCAAGCGAATGCTGCAAGCGGCTAAATATTCCACATGTTTCACTGCTGCTTCTCTGCCAGGCTCCCAGGTTGTAGATGGGTGAAAGGGGAATAATATTAGACGCCCCTCTGACTTTCTCACCCGACACATAACACTGTGAAAAACCGAGGTGCGAGATATGCAATATCATTGATCGTTCTACGTCCTTTTCTATCCCTGTCACTCAATTCTCAATCAAAATTTGACAATCCAGAAAATCCTTCAATGCATTTACCTTCTATGTTGCACTATCTGTAAAAGCTTTTATGTAGGAGAAACAACTACTCCTCGCAACATCAGGATGAACAATCACATAGCTTCGTGTGATAAATTCCATTCTTCTCTTCCTGTCCCCTCCCACGCTAAATTGCATAACACAAATTTTAATGAATGTTTTATAGTTATGATTTTAGAAACTCTCCCCATACATTACCAATCCATAGATGTAAATATACATGAATTAGGTTTCACCTGGTCCCTAGGAGCCCTTACTCATCCCAGTTTAAATAGACAACAGTAAATTCTTCTAAATTCATATTCAAATTTCCGTCCTATTTTTCTTTCCTTTCATCTAACGGTAGGTCAACATAAACCGAAGAGAGAAGAACTGGTTTATTTTCTACACGACTGAGGAAGGCTGGAAGCCAAAATTGTTTCCTCCAATTTGTCAGTGATTTTTATGACTTTCTTGAAATTTTCTCTGGAAGCAAACCTCCTACACATGAGGTACATGTACATAACACACTTGTCTATTTATACTATAATATATTATTAAGTATTACATTCGCGTTGACTTAAGTCAAGTTGTCAACTATTTACGAAATTTTGAGGTATTCTTCGAAGGAGTTCTAATTAATTACATTTACATTCTAGATACTGCAATTAACATCTTCTCATTTTACTTAGAGGACTAACGGTATTAGCAGTACAAATACTTGAACAACATTGAAGGAATTCAAGAGATTAAATTAACAACAAATATTTAAACAACCATTCCCTTTCCTTACTCATTAAATTATTCATATTTATGGGCTTCGGGGTATTTGATTCAGAGGAACTGGCGAAGTAAGTATTATTGTCATGGGTCTGTATTAATATTTGAAATATTTTTCCGTGTGCGAGATAAGTGAAGTGTTTCGGAAACTAAATGGGTCGAACATTTCCGTGTACGAAGAGTTCTTGATACTCCAATCATAAGGATAATTCGGTTAAACCAGACCACGCTATCGGAATTCTAGTTTGGGCACCACAGCCGGCTATGGCTCCCAGCGATGACGTCAAATTCTGAGTGACGTCATAGGTGTTATTCCCAGTGACATTGGTTCAATAGATATATACCCCGAGTATGTGTAATTAAAGGTTTGGAGATGAACTGATAGAAATATATAGGGGGAATTGCTCCTACCCTAACCCTCGTGGTGAGGGATGGGAAAACTATTTAAAATGTGACAAAATGTTGCCCACCACATAAGGACAAAAAATAATAAATGGGAAAGTATGGGAAAAGGAATATGGACAGTCGAACTAGAAAATAAGGTGTACCTAACAAAATAATGACAAAAGATAATGGTTATGTGATGAAATATATGTAATGTACGATATCTGACGACGAAAATAAATAATTGAAAAAAAGACATCTTCTGGATTTTCCTTGCGACAGGAGAATGTGGATTCATATTTTTCACAATCTCTTTAGCTTTCGTACCATCCACCCCCACGTGAACACCACTCCTCGAAGACCGCACCCCTCTCACCACGCGAACTGGTTCGATGGAACGCAGACCGGTATTTTAATTAAGCACTCTAACCTTAATAGTAGGGTATATCGGGTATGGATTTAATTCTTGTAAATAGCTTTCCTTTTTAATTTAATAGGTAAGTTTAAGGAACCTTCATTTCAGGTACTTCATTAACTCCGCGTTAATTGAACACCCGTTGAACAGTCAGGACTCGCGTTGAGCACCCGGGATTGCTAGAGACAAGGTCGTCCGGCATCTCCGCCCCCCACACCCACCCCATCAACTCTCAGTATTCCTTTTAAGGTGGGACGAAGCTAGCGCTCCAAGTTAGTCAAATCACGGAGGTGTATACATGTTTTCTTTATTTTTATTGTAATTCTCATAAAACGCGACAATATGAACAATAATGATGAAAAAACATGATTTCATTTCTATCTATCAGTTTATAATTTAACAGAAACAATATTCAGGAACGCGTTTGACTCGTTTGAAATGCACAACAGAATGTACAAACATGGCAGCCGCGCACAACTATTTCGAGATTAATGCATCTCACTTCGGAAAAAGTGAAATCTATCTCAAGATATCCGGTGATCTACAGATAAAAGTGATGTAAAAAAAACTCTAGGGAAAATGTACTACAAATGAGAGTCAATTTCCATCACTTTGGTGATTTAAAAGTTTGTCTTATTTTGTTAATAAGTGTTTTCTCCGTAAGACGCAATGTATTTCACCATCAATTATAATTGCAATTATTTCATTTAAAAAATTGTGGTATGTTTTTCAAGTTGAAATCACAATAAATACACGTTACTCTGTTTATTTATACAGATTTAAGATATTTTAGTGATTTAATTCTACCTTAAGTTGCATCAGCTCTTTGCTGCGATTTCAACTCCAGTCTCCGACACATTCACTCATTTCCAACAACATCCTCGCTCACACGATACTGCTGTTCGAAAGCCCGCTCGGCCGTAGTACATAAGATTTTCGGCTGGGTTTTCCCTCACTCCTCCAGACTAAAGTCGTTTTCGCTTCGTAAGTTAATCTGCCTGGCATCCCAACATCTCTCCTTCTCAATTCCTCACTCAAATCGTTGGATGGAAGAGCAGACCTCATTGCCTGAACCTCGTCGTAAGGCATCAAATAAACAAAAAATATATAGTGGAAATAAAACAATTAAGGTAATAATACATCCATATAATAAAAATTTTGCTTTTTATCATTTATAGAAAATTACAAAAACAATTATAATTCTGCATTACAAGGAAACTATAAACTACAGCTTAAAAACGACGTAATACGAAGGTTATTTTTAATTTGAAGAAAAAAATATTGAAAACAAAACTTACCATTCCCTACATTAATTCACGATAAAAAAATTATAAAATATACACATAATTTATAATAAAAGTATTAGCTTATTAAAACTAGTGGTGCAAAACAATTGCACATTCTTTCTCGTATAAATTTCTCAGTCTACACTACAGTGTTAGCAAAAAATTGTATATAGAGAGAAATATTATTGGAATGGTTCTATATATTTTGATTCTCTTCATGTTACTCTATTCTAAACGTTTAATACAGAAATCCTTTAACTATCGTCGGGGAAACGTCTTCAATTTGTGAATTCAGTCGTTTGATGTTTGGAGGTGTTTAGCTAGGTACCATTTATATAATAATAATAAGTGAAGTGAGTCGAATGTGGGGAGCTAAGACAAAAGTTATCCTCATCATAGGTGGGCTAGGTTTTGTCTTGGGAGGGTTGGAAAAAGAACTTGAATAACTCTCATGTAAGATTAAAGATTGGGAACTACAAGAGGTACAGCCCATATCCTGCGCAAAGTGTTGTAGGGATCCACAATGGAGGACTTGATCCTGAGGAAGCTGGTTGCAACCTGGAACAAAGTTGTACTCCCCAATATGACAACTATCTTTGAGAAATAAGAAAAAAACAATGACAATAATAATAATTTTTTTGTCAAAAATGCAGTTACAAACTGCGTATAACCATTATAAGATAATAAACTAATTTACTCTCCGAAAGCAAGGGATCATCCCATCAATTCTGTTAAAGGGTCCTAAGGCAGTTGCGGATTTAACATTTCAGCACTTTACTCCTAATAATGGAAATAGTTGACAACGTATTATAATATCAACAGAATACCAATAAATTTGTATTAATAGAGTCAATTCCGAGATTAAATGTAACACAAATATTAATCACATCACCCCTAGGGAAGAGCCCAAATCCACCTCTACCTCAAGGAAAGTCGGAGAAAACTCGGACCATGATACATATTTTGTTGTCGCATGTCCCAGGAAAACAGACCATCAACATTCTTATTTAATCATGTTACGTCGAATGAAAATGGTAGACGGGACCGGGATTCGAACCCGGGACCTTGAGCTCTACGCGCTCATGCGCTTACCGACTGCGCCATCCCGTTCGCGAACGGGATGGCGCAGTCGGTAAGCGCATGAGCGCGTAGAGCTCAAGGTCCCGGGTTCGAATCCCGGTCCCGTCTACCATTTTCATTCGACGTAACATGATTAATCTGTTACCTGGCGGTGAGGTTCACCGCAATCTAAGAGATTTCTATTCTTATTTAATTTAGTAAGTAGTCATTTTTTTAAATAATTTGAAACTGTACATTTATTTCAAGTAAAATCAATCAACCTATGATCAATCTATGTTAAAGAGATGATACTGTCTGCTTTTCATTATTCTCCCCATATTTCATATAAATTAGCATACCTCTTGTTTCAGTTTTCTATGACCATTTAGAATTTTTTTTTCTAATAATGCTTGAACGAACAATTTAACATTTAAGCTTGGAAAATAGTGCTACATTAAACAAAATATTTTTCATTGTTCATATCCTAAAACCCCGTTGCCAATCAGTTATTTCTTCAAATTCCATTTTATATATTAATTCCGTATATATACACACACATTCCGTTTTATATATTCATATAAAACAATCTACTAACGTATCTAATAATATGCAGCAATATGGAAATATGACACACAATATTCCTGGCGTTAACAACAACAATCAGCAAGAAGCAGCCGTGGAATCATCCGCAGTGATCGAATTCCCAGGAACACCAGATTGGAGGGGTTAGATAGGACCAGTAGGTAGGGTTGACCCCGGATTTTGAAATTAAAACCCGGACAGTAGCTATAATATAATATGATTTCTATACTATATAATAATAAAGTTATTTTAACTTGTTTTTACGTTTCATTAATTCAATAATTAACAGTTACTTTCACAGTAAGAAACATTCGCATTTAAATAAACAAATTGGCCAGATACTTCTCTGTATTGAAAATAAAAATAACTTACTAGTTCAATTCAAGAATTAAAATTCGACTTTTTTCACATCAAAAACTAAGAATTGAAATGTTAATATTCTGCGGAACACAAGATAACTCTAATTACAAAAAACTGTCTTAAAATTGATGGTTTTATAATAGGTTACGATTTTTGAACGATCGCGACAATTAGTCTTCGTTGCTCGACTTTCCGGAGAACCTTCACGACTAGAAGACAAATCCAGGGAAACCAGGACGGATAACAACCAATAGGAAATGTCTGACAGTGTGCAAGATCAATGTTTCATTCAATAATATGTTCACGATCATTTTATGAACTGAGAATAAACAATTATCTATAACTTTCTTCATTTGGTTTGGCAAATATGAAATCTTTTTCTCAAAAACTCCAATGTAATAAGAATAGTAACGAAAATGAATGTGTTATAATTTTATCTCATATGGGCTCTAATGACCTCGATGTTGACGAGCCCTAAAGCCCCAACCAAAAAACAAAAATTTATCTCATAATTTATTTCATCAGAATATGGTGCTCAATAATTGGACAATTTATCAATATTTTTCATTCAACATCAGACAAATATACTGCTACGATGTTGCTTTTGTTTTTTTATTATTTTGCGTGTTTTTTTTCACTTAATGAATGTATCTTTTACCCAGACGTCAAAAATCTCTCTGCTTTTATGTTCCATCGTGTGAAAACGACGACTACGTTCCTTTCGTGCGCAGATACAGTGCTTTCAAGAGGAACAAGGACTTACCATACGGTAGAATGGGCGGTCTGGCAAGTGTTGTTGAGTGTCCTGATTTTTTTGTGATGCGAGAATAAACAATTATCTATCAACTACAAAAGATTTGGACTCTACGGGACTAAAATGCGAATCAAACCTTCTTGAATTTGTATGGGCTCTTATGGATGAAGCCTCTGGTGTGAGAATTTTTAAATAAATATCCATATAAATTCCAATGGAACCGATACAAAAATCTATAAAACGTTCAATAATTTAATATAGAAAAGAAGACTACAAAATTTGCCTCGACATTACAGACAATTAAGAAAGTTATCCTACGAACACTAGCAAAACTAGAGACAATCTTTCAAAAACATTGTTTCCATGTAAACCGTGTAATTAATGATTCCTAGTTTTTAATACACCATAATTGATGACGTATGTATTATTATAATGACTTTTTAATATAAACAGAATAGATAACATTATCGAAAGTTTGATAAATGGTAATGTGTTTGACTAGAGCCTGGCACGATGTTCAGTGTTATTGCATTATTTACTAACTGTTTGCTTTAAAACACAGTCATTCAATCTGCGCTAACCATCTCTCACACTTACATCAGATGACTTATAACTTCTATTGTTAATATCTAAAGCAATGTTCCTTGGTTTTAAACAAAAATTATCAATATTATTATTATAAATATATTTAAAAAATGGGTAAATTCACGAATCGATGTGGTATTACTGTTCACCACACAGTGAATACCGACTCTCACAACCGATGGGATCGAATCAAGACTTAGCCAGGATGAGTACTGCACAGACTACTGTGAGAAAGTATTGTTCATAGATTAGTGCATAGAACTTCAATACGCTTTAAAATTATAATCGACTGTAGACCAGCCCGCGTTCCAAACAGGCGTAATTTAAATTGAATGTACCAGTTACTTCTCGTAAAGTGATTAAAATTTTAACTCGCAGCTTCCTACTCGTGGAGGAGTGTTTACAGCGTCAACGGTGAAAGTTGCGACGGATCGGGACTCGAATCCGAGACCTCTTTCAAGCGTGCTGTCCACTCTTGGCCGTTGATGCTGCAAATCATTGTAAAAACGTCTAAGTACTAGTGTTCTTCCACTCTATGGAATTTACTTTTATGTTAGACATTTGTTTTTGTTTTTTTTTATTTTGACATGCCTCATTAGATATTTTATCAATGTATGCTTCTATATTAATGTGCGTTTAGATTCATTACAGCTCTAAAATATTTGACTAAATACGACTTTCGTAAAACAATATAATATATTTTATATTCAAAGGCAAAAACATTTATTCCATTTATTTATTTACGATAAAACATCATTTTATTACATCGCTTAATATTTATCGATGTCATCTTGCAATCCGAATTCACCATCATTTTAACATATAGATGGTGTAGCAGCGCTGTCAATATTCTACGGAAACAGTCCAATGCGAGCCTAGTGGCTGATTCTTCTTCTTCTGATAGACGGAGCAAACTAATTCTTGAGGTATGCGACTTTACACTGATCCTAAATTATTGTAACGAAGCACCGAAGACAGCGATAAAATTAAATTCTTCCCGAAAATATTCTCCAATTATTTTGTTTAATTATAAATAATTTAAAGACAGAAGTTAAAAAAATTTCGGCTTCCCGCGGTCTGACAAAAATTGACAGTACTCGCAACTTTGTGAAAGTTTCTGCTAGCTAAGGTGTACAATTTATATAATGCTTTTTTTTAATTTCTTCGTAAGTCCAAGTTATATATTGCTGAGATATAATTCAAAATGTTGTATACAAACTTGTTTGTAGTAATAATTTTAAAAATTCTCAAGATTCATTTTTATAAGAGTAAGGAAGTTAAATGACTGGAAGCATCACGGTAATTATTCAGTGAAGAGAAAGATTTCCAGATGTCCTTGAGTCTCTATGACTATAACACAGCCTCGTCTCCTTTTGATAGTGCAATCATTAAATTCCCGTTAGTACAAAAGAAAAATCTTCTACTTCTGCCAAGAGCCGCGTTCTTTGATTATGCAGAAAACGTCCCATTATGCTAACGGTGCTTGATTTATTCTTGATGAAGGCAATCCAACCGGAATCCTCCACTTGAGCTGAAGGTTCTCGGAGGTACCGGTAGTGACGTCAAAAGTGAAATTTACGTACAATGGATCGTGATTCGTTGCAAACAATCCTTCGGAGCACCAAGCACTCTAGCCGTCAAGTGCTCTCATGTCCAACATCACTCGAAGTGAAAACCCTCGTGGTGGATACAGCTCCCGTCGGTCTCACGAGAGCAGAATAAGGGCTCTTCAGAAACGATCTTCTCTTGTTGAGTCATCTGGGTGGGGGTGGGGTTTGCTTTCGCTATGTAGTTCATTTTTTACGCAAACGAAGGAGACAGTGCGATTAGTGTTACCCGAAGGAAGGAAGGGTATGCGTTGCATGAGTGACTTTCAGATTTTCTCTCTCCCCCTCCCCCACCACATATTTTGATATTCGCAGAACCAAACGATCCCTGTGCACTAAGGTGATTATTAAAACAACCTCTCAATTTGTTTTAGTATTAAAAATAGACTTATATAAAAAATTCAAATTGAAAAAATTTATTTTAAAGCTCGCTATCAAGTTTTGAAATTTAAAATTTTTTAAGATACGCTAACCACTAAAATGTACTTTTAAACTCTGAAATTTTAGAGAAAGTCTTATTGTGAGGTAAAACAAACTGGAACGGAGTCCGTGCAAACTTCAAATGTTGATTTTTTTTTTAGTCCATCCTAGAATGTACTATGTAAGAAGAATACGCGATATAAGAATGTATACTTTAGAGACAGAAATAAATCTGTAGGATAATAAAATAGTATTGCGCATGACCTCACATCAGTCTTAAAATTACGAACATAAAAGCAAGCTGTAGAGATCTTATTATCTTGGCGGTCGTAGAAAGTCCTTCGGGATAAGATAGTTAAAAGTGCCCTTGAATGAAATGACTTATTGCGTGAAACATTAGATAAATACATCCAAAAAAATAGGTTCACCAATCTCATGACCCTCTACCCAACCCACCCTCCTCTAAATATGCAAAAAATAATTTTTCCTAGATTTATTTTTTAAAATTTCATTACCATAATAAAATCGTTCAATTATGGAAGTTACCATAAAACTATTACTGGATCCCTACATATTTTTTCAGTTCAACAGCAACCTGTTTTATGAGTTAAAACGGAACGGGTCATTTTTTAGAAAAAACGGTGCAGGTTCAATTTTTTCCAAAATTTTGTCTTCTTATTCACGTAAATGAGAGAATTCTTTCGCTATTTTTTAAACACTGTCCCATCATTAAAATCGAAAAAACACTCAATTCTCTGTAGTTTTTGGCAGCATTTAATACCTTAAACCTGATCTTGTCGTACTTAACATTCATCCTTCTAGTACGAATAAACTTAAATCAATATTACATTTTTAAAAGTTCCTTTTCGATAAGTAAAAATTGAAAAAGTCATATTTCACTTGAAAATAGATTTTTTTAAGTATTTTATTTCAAAAACGTTTTAATGACCCTGTAATCAATATATTTTGTTCAAAACATACGCATACAATAAAAAACCATTTATTTATTCATTTTCAAACTTAATTTTTTCAGATCCGCGATATAGTTTGTAACTGTTTTATTTATTATAAATTTATATTTATATTACCACACTGAAATTAGACGAAAAACAGGCCTTAATGGGAAAAATTCATAAAATATTAAAATTTGTCAATTAGGTGTTGTATTGTTTACAATTATTCAGTCTCACATTTTTTCGAACCAACGCACCCTTAAAGTGCACGTTCGCGGTTTTTTACGTTTTGTCCCAAAACTGTGTTATTGAGAAAGATATCGATATAAAAAATATTTCTCATTAAATTTCCTACTAAATGGGTATTTTTTAGATACATGCAGCAATTCTTAGCTGTAAGCTCTTCAATAAGGGGGTAGTTTTCAAAATCACAATTTATTCATTATTCGATAAAGAAACTATGCTTTTTGTATATTAAGACCTTGGAAGGCCTATTTATCCGAATGTAATGCTATACACAAGGAACCATCTGCCTTGATACGTATTTTGTTGAAAAACTCTAGTCGTCTCGGTGCGAATAGGTCACCGGGTTCATTAATCCGAACTTAAATTCGCTTATTATTCCCTGCTCGTGTATTGTTAGAGTTGCGTCTGTGTTAGGAAGTCCACGTTGTCGTGTCGATTATGTAGATAATTTCCCACCCCATTATCATTATAATTTAATAAACATATTAAGACCGCATTTCACACTCCCTCCACAACTCAGGATGCGAGCTTTAGAAAACGAGAGTTTTATCAATAATGAAATAATTTTCTCCATCCATAGTCATAACATGATTATAGTAATAGAATTTGTGTTCAAACAGTCAAATGTCGGGAATTATTCATTTATGAAGCAATAACATAGAGTTTTAGCGATGTTCCATGCGCTTATTCACACATTATTACATTTTTGCAAATGAATGTCAATGCCTTTGATAGCCTGACAGTGGACAATAAGCTGAAATGACGACTATGACATTCCGTACTTCATAAACTTAGCTGGACAGAAAAGCGTTAATCCGTTAATGAACGAAAGTAAGATTGTGTTTAACTTTTTAAGTTAATTTCTACAACCATTAACTGTTTCATTAATTTCCGTTACACTGACCTCCTTTAGCTTAATTTCTTTTCTAAACATTGTTCCCACTGTGCGTGACGCGGTGCGCCTGATCAGAAATTTGTCTTTTATCGCATCGTCGGTCGGATCGGTTTCTCAAACCCATCCGGGATACTCGTTCTTTGCCGTGACACGTCAGGAAATGCTCGATATTGTTTTGCCTCGGTGAATGAATAGATCCAAAACGATTCAAGTGCGGTCAGAGATTTTCACGTTATGCGTCGACGGAAGGGCGTGAATTTGGAAATCAACTATCTTTAAAGGTACATAGACGAGCATCGTGTGACGCAAGGCCATAGGAACAAAGCTTACATTCCCAGTGGGGAAAAGTTTGTTCTCTGTTTATCCTGAAGATGTTCTTGAAAGATAAGATAATCCCTAGGATATCTTATGAGATTATCCTGAGGTAATAAAAATGGCTCACATAGACTCTCTTGAAGACCTCCCTGAAGATAGTCTGAAGTATGTCCTGAGTATGTGTTAATGAGATCATTTCAAGTTAATACATATAAGATATCTCATCAGATCATCTTTAAAATGTCGTATGTGTTTCTTTACTAGATCACCTCTATTTCATCCTATGCATATGCGCTTTAAGATCATCTCTACAATGTCCTATTTATATCCTTACGAGATCATTTCGAGTTCATACAACGAAGATAATCTTCATAAAGTCTTTTGTGTAATAAAAGATATATGATTCACATTCTACACAAGTCAAAGAGGTTACAAAACAACCAACAATTATGTAGGTATCACATGCATGATAAGATCAAGATATAAAACTTAAAATATAAAGTCACTGATTTAAAAAAAGTGAAAGATATTCTGTAATACGTGATGTATAAAATACGTTGTGCAGATTATAGAGCATGTTACATATATGAAACACTTAAAACCACGAATTATGGAACATATTATCAAGTATTAAATACAATGGAGAATTATCTAAAAATATCATGAATTAAAGAACATACAATATAAATATTATATAAGAAACAAAATGACTTTCAAATTATACATCAGAGAAATGTCTACAAATAGTCAGTACAGGGTAAAATTGGTTTGGCATCTCCTTCTTTCAGACGAGTATCATGTCAAACAAACGAGTAGCCTTCTACTCTACGTCTTTCGAAGACACAATTGTCCGTTCTCGCTACAAATGAATAATTTATTCTGAAAAATAAAAAAAACAATAAAGCTATTTGATAACAAACAATGGACAGAACGAGGAATTCCTAATTCCACACTTTGTTAGATGTAATCAAATTTATCCTTACCATCAAGTAATTTCAATAGCGTAACGAGTGATTTTACGGCAAGTTTCTGCAGCTTTGTGTGCACACCCTTCCAGACTTGAAACCCAGCACAAAATGGTGTCATTATAACCTATGTGCGCAGCGATTTTACTGGCTGCTACGCTCCTTAAATATGACACCTGAGTGGAATAAATCAAACTACCAATTAAAAACTCAATGAATATACTGTGTCCTTGGAGGCTTACCAAACTGACAAACAGATTTGTCGTTGTTTTTCATCTAAAGTGTGTTTTTATTATTTACCTAATCTCAACGTTATAATAAGTTTTAGAAGTATACAAAATTTATACCACCCGGTATATTATATTTTTATTCCCTAAAGTGAATTAAGGATGTCAAGAATCTTTCTTCGCCACTAAATAATGAGTTAGCAAGAACTATGATAAATATCCATGTCATCGTATTGACAGGAAATAAACAATGCACAATGGATATACCGCTATGAATAAGCTACGAAGAAACGTACTCTTTAGTTCAATCATTTGTCACTAACTCTTTAGTTCAATCATTTGTCAACAACACCACTTATGTATCGATGCTATTGACAAGCTAGTGCATAGTGCGAGTTAAAAATAATGCGTGTTTCAGTCAGATATATTGAAGGCTTGGAGTAAATTATCCAGAGGGTAAATAAGTTTAATATCCTCGGCGTGGTCATGAGAAGGTTTTAACTGCTTTTTGGCAAAAAGAAATAAATTGTTCCAAAACTTAATGCGCATTTCAGCTTCGACTTTCAAATAGAAATTCAATTTATAGCTAAAAGCAGTTAAAACCTGCATATGACCACGTGGTGGATAATAAGCTAGTTTTGGTAAGTAGCATTTAGGTCTTACAAGAAAAAAAAACTTACCTGAAATAGAGAAATATTCAGATAACTATCGGGAATGTAATAAGCACAAATAGCTTCCCTTTCAACGAACATTCATTACAAGTGCAAATATTTCCCCCTCCTCACAAAAGAAAACCTCAAATTAATTCGAGCGGACGCCAAGCTGCCACACGCATTGAACTACAACCAAGGACTAACGCCTCGCAGCTCGACGAGAAATACCAACAGGGCAATAAGATACTGTCGGGAGCTGATGTGAAGTCTCATTGCTGTTGCAATTGTCACGTGGCGTCCCCACCATTTAAGGATAACGGCCACATTTAAACGAAACTTCCGTTAATGCTAGTGAAGTAGGTCGCTAGTTTCTGATTGTTCAACTTTAATTGGGAATAAAAGAAAAGTATGCGTTGTTCTTGATTGTTTGCATTGACGCGAAAATACAAATGTGCTCCTACTCCCCGCCCACCTCTTCAATAGGAATATTAAATCACTACTGATCATGCTGAGGGTAAGTAACAAACTATCTTGTTCTCACCACGTCGAGAGTTCACCTTCATAATGAATAACGTGTGTTCACAGGGAATCCTAAGAGGACAAAATTAGTTTCTCTTCAGAAGACCCCGAAGAGACTATCTTCAAAAGATGAAGTGAGGACTCTATCAAAAGTACGACCTGAGGACATGTTGCAGACTAATTGGACCAGACTATTTCGAGATGATCTTCAATGTATGAACTATGAATGTTTACAGAATATCATCCGCGGAGGAAATAAGGATATCCTGAAAAGATCTTCATTATATCTTTAGAGGATAGTCCCGCAGAGACTATCCTCTAAAGATATAATGAAGACTAAGTCAGCTGCAGACATCTTACAGACTAACTGCAGACATCTTACAGACTATCTTGACCAGACTACTCGGAGATAATCTTTAATGAACGAACTAAGTAAGTTCATAGGATATTTTTCACAGAGAAACTGAGGATATTCTGCAAAGACCTATTCTAGATCATCTTAAATCTGAATTCCACGGATTAATTCAGTAAACACAAAGTAGAGATATCTTATAAATGTTCTTGACGGATGATCTTCAAAAGATAAGTATGGAATTAATCCTAGGGTATCTTCAGGACAGACTTTCCCCACTGGATTGATAAAATGATACGCGCCGTGACCATGTAAATAAGTTCACATTAGGATCAGGGAATCTTCTTACCTCTTCTCACTTCTGCACCCTCGGACCCGTGGACTGACCTTGAATTTAAATTATACTGAGTGAACGAAAAAGTTGGAAAAAGACAAATTATTGACTATTTTGATTTATTTACATTCAGTTTATATAACGCAGCTGAACTACGTATCACGCACAATAAAACATCATGGTACCGTTTGACGGCTTCCACGGCAAAAAAAATGGTTGCTGAATGTTCATCCCTCTCAGATAAAAATTCCAAATATGTTTTTGTTCATGAAAAAGAACATGCATCTTATACAAGATCTTGTATGACGAACACATTCTCTCGCTATTTTAAAAACAATAAACATACCTTCACTACTTATTGCACTCTTCCTATACTGCGCTACACTCATGCTACAATGAAATATTTGTGTGTTTGAATAACTGTAGAATACTTAATTATTTTACTGATTTAACATTTAAAATATTAAATTAAGTTTTAATAGTCAACTTAAACTTTCGTTTAATTTTCAACAAAAAAATGTTTTTTTTCAATTAACGAAGTTAACTTTTTGAGGAACGGAATAACGGTTAACGAAGTTAAACTTCAGATTAACTTTTCCCACCTTTGCCCATAACCTTTACTCTCCGCGTAGTGTAGTTGCCTGAAAACCTTTCGTTGAGAACAATGACTTGTGAAGATCTCAAACACGAGGTAATTGTTTTTCAATTTTTTTGTAATTGTTTTCTCTTAAAGGTAATTGTTTTATGAACTTAATAGATTTATGTTAATCACTCTCGTTCACCTCAAATGAACATCAATGCCTTTCATACACTCTTACACCTACGTCTAAAATGAACAGCTTTTTCTCGCGCTTCAACATAAACGAGGAACAAGCTGGTGTGAAAACGTGTTCACCATAGCTTTGTGAAATAAGTCGTATATTTCATTTTGAGCTTTTAATTATTTTTTTAATCTATTTTATTGACAAGATACATTACACAAAAATGAAACATGAATTTCGAGAAGATAAACTTTGCAGTTTGTGAAACCTTCGCAAAGGTTCATAACATGGTAATCGGCAAAGTGCATATGACTCGTGACCCACTTATTAACGGAATTGCTACAAAAAATAAGCGAAAATATAATAAAAAATTGATTTAATAAGATATAAGTCAAAGCAACATATATTTAGGAGATTGTTCTCATGCAAATCATTTAAGGTCTTTATCGCATTTTTCGTACTTCTAACAGTTTTCCTTGTATATCATTGATGTTTGTACAAACTCAAAGGCATGTAATTACGCAATATGGCTGCCTAACACAAATTGCCAACTCCTACGAACTTAAATAATATCCGAATAAATATTAAAAGTAGCCACAAAAGCGACTATTTGCCGTAAAGAAATGCAAGTTAATAACACGACAAACAAAGATACAATGTAATATTCGTTTAACATGGTCGACAGGGAGAGAACAGAATAGCGCCACAAAAGCACATGAATTGAATTGGTGTCCGAGGTTGGCGATGGATTTAAGTTTTCAGAAATTCGAATGTCCTGCCAACATAACACGAGGTACAAATATTATTACTTTAATGGACAAAGGTGAAGTAAAAGTGTTGGTTACATTGAGTACAAACTCTGTACCAACATCGAGCCAGCTAGACCGACAATAAAAATAAATAAATATTTTTTTGAGAAAAGAGCTGTGATCACGTTGTGGACAATGAAGTAATTTACTGCGAATAACATACAATAAACTAATGAACACAGTGCGTTTCCGTTCATGCTCTTTTCGTAAGTTAAATTTTCTCAAAGCAAAGAAACACGAGTATAGGTGTGTCAAGAGAAAACAATAATGTTCTGTGTTTAGAATGCTCCAATGAAATACTTCCCGTAGTGACAAAGTATTCCTGTGACCCATACAAGTGTACTGGACTTTTCTTATTTTCTTGCTTCAGTATTTTACAAATATAATCACAAACATTAAAAGTGTATCTGGAGATATTATTCCAGAAGAAACGCGCTGATAGCTCCGAGGTGTGACGTCGGCGGAAGGTGTGAAAGAAGCTGGTCTGTCGGCGGGCAGCTCTTCTTTTCGCATAAGAAGGACCCTTTACATCGCTTTATGCTATTCGTGTCTTTATTAACATTCCGAAAAGAGGGTCGGCCGCAGCTCACGGGGCGTTGATGCCCGCATAATGGCCCCTGGCCCCGATGCCCGACGTGGGGGGCGCAGGCCCCTGACCGAGAGAGAACGCACGGCGCTAGCGGGCGGGGGAGAAGAATAGACACAAGGGAAGTGGATGATGGGAAGGAAAGAAAAAGAGAAAATGGCTCCACTCGTACGGAGGTGAGAGAAGTGGAATGAATATTTATAGCCAAAACAGCTGACGTGACGATTGTGGACTTGTAAGCAACGAAAGAGGTTTTGTTACTACGGCAGGTAGTAATTCCATCATTTCTGCGTTGTTTATGAAATCAATGACAAACATTGTACTTCATCAGCTAAAAAACCGTAATAGTCCATTGGAAGATCAAATTATATATGAAGATTATTTGGATAAAAATGAAAGTTTGTGGTAGTGATTGCAGTATCTTTCTCGAGTAATCTTCTATGGCATTGATTTAATCGTTTCGTCTTTATTAAATCAGTCTGACATAAGTCTTAAGACTATCTTCATTTTATACATAAATTATCGAATATTTTATAATAAAATTGGTTTATTAAAATTATTTATTAATGTAAAAAAATAAAATGTACTATTTTATAACAAGATTTTTTTTACATTTGTATTAACAATATTTAGGATTGATTTTGTGTTTAGGTCATTTAAGAGAACTTTTATTTGCAATATGTCAGCGTTTTGGTCATTTTTGTTGTAGCCCTGATAAGGATGGCCGAAACGTTGGTGTGTTGTAAATAGGAGTTTCATTGAGTGATATAAACGGAAAATCTCTCCTAAATATAATTAATAAAGAAAATGGAGAAATGTATAAACTTCTATGCAAATAGTATTGATGCAAATATAAAAGGATCCGTTCGTGACACGTGTTTATGACGTCGATAGCGTTCAAAGCTCGTGTTGGATGTTGTCAAGTATTTTCAATGCTCATGCATCGAAGAGGAGCATGTGTTGTGCGCGCGGTCATGGAAATAACAAATCTCTCTCTGTTCACACCTTGGCGTGCCTCAAGGGAGTGGTAGCGGCACTTGTGATGAAGGCAGCAGACTGGAGGGGGGCAGTGGTCAGACACTGGAATGGTAGTAGCAGTGTCACGATACGATTTGACAACACTAATTCCCAGGAGAAGTTTGAATTTCGTTGGTGAGAAAATATAAAAAATTAAAAAATGTTCCAATTTTTAGTAACTAAAGAAAATTAAGTTCGCGTATGCAGTATAATGTTGATGTGATTAAATATCAGAATTAATCTTTTCAGAAATAGTTCGTTGCAGTTGTACTCACGATGGTGCCGTGTAATATACATTTTCGTCACTTGATAATGTCCTTATCTCGGTTATGAAACTTCAGAACCGTTTTATTTTAGTAATGTTTTAAAGTTTATAAAGCCAAGAATTTGATTTTTGAATGTGGTGGTGTGAAATAAATAAATAAACTGTTTGCCCAAAGAAGGTTGTTCTACATTTTAACAACTAATATCTCAATTATTTTAAAACACATGTATTTACATGTGACATCAGTTAGACTTGAGCTTTCGCTCGTATTGTTTTAATTCACTTGATAAAATGGAACCAATGTGAATCGAAACGTTGTGATTTAAATAAGTTGTTCTATGTGTTCTTATTTATTTTATATTGTGATTAGTGAAACCTTGATGTATTTCCAATAGGTATAATTTTATTGGAGTGATAATAAGTTATCTGCTTTAGTAGGTCAACATTTATTAATTTCATTGTATTATTATGTACGCGAAGATAGACTGTTGACACAAGTATTTATTTTTATTTCGTTTCAAAGTTTTCGAGGATATGAATCATTATCTTATTGTCTTTGCCCATTCGAGATTCAGAGGAAGAAATAAAACCTTGTCGTAAAAGTGTTCAATGAGCAACGCATGCAGTGACATTGATGTCAGAGAACACGAGAAGCCGATGCTAAAGGAAGATGCGAGTGCATGTCGAGGCAGTGAGAGCTGTGGAAGGCCGTCCACAGACGGCGCTGGAGATGGTGAGAAGGAGGCGGTCGCGCCGGTGCTACTCAGTACTCTGGCCCGCCATTATCGACGTTGGTGTTCCGGCGGACCCCCGGGCGCCCCTCACAAAAAAAAAAGAAGAGTTTCTGTGGCAGCAGCAGCAGTGTGGGGGGAGGGGACGCAGTGGCGGCGGCGGCGATGGTAATAAAGCCCGAGTGTAAAAACAGACCCTTTACAGGTTTATTAGGTCGAGCGGTGGCCGCCCCTCGCCTCAGGCGCCGGTCGCTGGATGCGTTCGGCTCGCGCCGACACTCTTCGTCAATCTCCGGTGTGGCTCGGCCTCCATCGACAACATGCTCTTATACCTGTATCATAACTCTAAAATTCAAATGTAAATATCTTTATGAACTTTTTTTCTTTTGATTATCATGGCTAAGATATGAAACCTAGATATTATACTAAACTCATGTAGTTAAAATTGTGCCTGGGATACTTCAAAATGTTTAACGAAAAACATTGGTATTCTCTTAATATTATATTTATATACACACACTATAATATCCGTTGATATTATATTATGACACGAAGCTAACTTTTTTATTCGTATCTGAGGAGTTTGCTGAAATGTTAAATCCGCCTCTGCCTTACAACCGGAATTGATGGTATGGTCCCTTGCTTACTTCCGGAAAGTAAATTAGTTTGTCCTCCACGTGACCGTACGTAGTTTGTAACTTTCTTGACAATAATTTTTTTTAAAAGTAACACTTATTTCATAGTAAAATTATTAGCATTAATATGTTGAATAACATTAAAGTATTGAAAATCAGAATTGTTCAAATAACCTTTGATACATAGTCACTTTGACAGTCGCCTATACATGATCCATCCGACGTGATATGAGACCGCTCGCTGCATCGGCATCTTTTCAATTGTCGCAGGAGCGACCTCTTAGAGGTGTCTTTATGACACATCGGATTCTAGAAGAAACACGTATGGTATGACCCTCAGATTGTAGCCTACGTTTCCGGACAAAAAAAAACCTTTTAAATCGGGTGACTCTTGCATAATTGTGTTATTCTTAATAAAACGTTTCCACAACTTTTCAGATGCATTTATTCAAGAATCAGGTGCGGTTTGACATCAGTCATGCTTTCTTGTGTGTATTTCGATCGAACCCTTCGTACTATTTTTCAAGAGACTTTTTTGAGATAAAGTCAATGACTTCTCATAATACAATTAACTATTTCGTTATATTTAACCCTGAATGGTGATAAGGTAATGGTACAACACGGAAATGTAAATGAAAAATTGGATTGAGTTACAGAAGGGAGATTCCGATAATAAAACTGATTTGGTGTACTATGAATTTGACATGTTCAAGAAAGCAGAGATGGTAGACAGAGGATAATGATGATGGTGACAGTGCAAAAATAAACAAGAAAGGAAATCTCTCATATACGCACTCTTTGTATGTATGTATTCTCGTTTCGGCCAACTAAGGACCATGATGACGAGTGCTCGAAAGGCCCAAGTCCACGTGAGTTTACTCGTCAGGCATATCGTGAAACGTTTTGGGGGAACAGCGTCTAGGTGGAATCTGGATTGCCGGTCCCGCCTGGAATCGAACCGGAATATCATAACAAGCGAGCGCACTAGTCCTGGGCCATCGGAGGGACATGCGATATATTATTATTTATTTATTTTTATTTTTCTCACCCTCTTGTGGCTTATTATTATATATTTATTATTATATTTATTACATTATTATTATTATTATTATTATTATTATTTCTGGGAAGAGATAGACACTACAGACTTCTGCGAACCAGACTAATTGTTTAAGAAATTATTTCTCATGCTAATTGTTCTATTTTACTTCTGATTGGCCTCGTTCAACTTTGTCTGTGAGAGACGGTTGGACCCAATCGTGTCACTTTGCGCAAAACCCATCATTGGATAGAAGTCAGCATTGAACGAAGACAACCTGTTCGGCGTCGTTTCACTCAAATAATTCGAAGATTTTTCAGCGAAACTAATATATTCAAGGAATCTACGAATGCAATTATGTGACCTGGATCTTGCAGTGTGTTTTTAATTTCTTTCCCAAAAGTGTTATAGAGAATAATTCCACAGTTACTGTATGATACAGACTATGTGGAATTAATGTGGCATTTTAAAGAATGACTTTAATGAAGAGGTTGTAGAAATTGTAGCTTAGCTTCCAAATGTCCCAGATTGAGTAGGAAATTTCATAGGACCATGCAAATTTGTGAATTCTAAAACACAAAACTGGTTGCATCAGTATATAATGACAATTTCATATTTTCACTTTATTTTTATTCTTTTCGTCCACGTTTTGTATTTGTATATTTTCAATGTCAATAGCTTTGTAAAGAAGTTGCAAATTAGGCAAAATATATTATTTCTATTAATTAAAATATAGAACAGAAAGTGAACAGGACGTGTAATGAAAAGGATATTAATAATTTGTGAGTATGTTTCCCATGTTCCATAAGGGAAGTGGAAGGAATAGTGTATCTTCGACAAGACGGAAAGGCTCAGGCCCTTACAGTACTTTGACCCACCCGGGCCAATATACTTCTGTCACACGTAAGCACACAGGAAATTAGTTGCTTGAGGTGGAACTACCGACGGAGAATTACATTTTTGCTAATTTGTATAAATAGATATATGCTTGTGTGGGATTTAGTTTTTGCAACGCACCTCGTATTCGACCGTAACAGCAATATGTAGACCATTTACTTTTTGAATAAAATTAAAAGAAAATTACCTTCAAAGTCTTTTAAATAAATGTAATTTATAAACATGTAGTCAATAATTGATATTAATTTTTTAAATATTTTTTTAAAACTATAAAACTGATCAGTGTGAAGAGATATTTAAATTTTTGGGTGCGTCTCGTCGTCAGTTTCATCACGTGAGAGGGGTTCGTCATCGTCATCATCATCGACAAACAGATAGAGAGTGCTTACGTCACGCCACGCTGCCTAGGTACGAAATCATTTGAGTTTATATTACTTGGTTTTTAACTAAAATTACTAGAAGTAGAATTTACAGTGATAGACAGAGCTGCTTTGCGGCACGTTTTCTCGGGTTACTCCCATTTCCCTGCAGCCCATCACAACAGTAACTCATAATTATCCGCCCCTCTCATCATACATATAAATCACCGACATACGCATCTCCTCGTTCGATCGCGTACCCGTCTTTGTTCCATATAGTCACTGATAGAGTGCGCGGGGAAAAGAGCGAGTCTAGAACGTGGCCGATTTATCCCCACTACCGAAAGCCGCCATGTTTCCGTCAAACTGGCACAATATTTAAATATCCTAAAGGAAATATTTATTTTTGAAGAAAACAAAGTGAATTAGTTTTCGGTTCGAAAATTTTTTCATGCCTTACTTTTATTTTATGGACTGTCAATATAGAATTAATAATATATAAAACGACAGAATGATTTTGATACATCGATGAATAAATCACTCACATTAGTACAATTGAGTATTTTGTTCCGACTCTTTGAGTTCAAATCGTTGAATCCAAATAGATGGACGAGCATTATCTTTGGGACATAAAGAAATTTTTGCGTGTCGTCTCGAAATGGAACACACATTTGCAGCACAATATGCAGACATTCCTTTTGTCTCGCTACTTACTGTGCATCATATTTCTTTAGTAATTGAATAACTTTCGAAATGTCATCATCTGTTGTATATATCTACATATATTTCAACTGATGTTTTCTTTATTATCGCGTACCGTCTTAAGACATGATTTTTGGGGTTATACTTAATGCAAGCACCAAGGAAGCAACTCTGCAGAGGTCTCTATTACCGTAAAAAATTAATCAGATAATTGAAATTTTATTAGAAAAAGCATGCAACATGATTTTGACGCAATTTTATTGTGATATACTTTAAAACCACATGAATTTTATTGCTAGACTCACTCTGGATGATGGAACACTATATTGTACTGTGTCTCCATCTAAATGCCGAACAAATAACAATCATTTTTTCAAATTTACATTATTTCAAATGTAGTTACAAATTATGTTATCATTACTAGTTGCTTTCATTCATAAAAGTAATATACAAAGTAATTTAAATTAAAAAAACATAAATTTAGGCATTTAAATGATTTGATTAACATTATCCTTTAGAACGACCTTACCCGGAGCGCGTATGGTTACGTCAACGGTTGCATTTACTTTGCATTTATAATACGTCGGCGTGTCTTATCACCCCAATCGTGAAACAATCATGATATGAGGGTCTAGGGTCAAGCATTATCACGCCAATCGTGATACAACGATGTGGTCAGGGTTTACTGCTAAGTACTTTCCCGCCATCCATGCAGCACCCGTGTAGGAGCATTTGCGGGACAAGCATCGGTACCCAGAATGCAACTCGCGAAGACAGTGGGCCAACAGGACCAAGGAGGAACAAATGGCGAACTAAACTAATATTAGGCGGTTGCGAGTTGTCCAATACATTCGTTGGAATTATAAATCGTTTTTCGTCGCATCAGATTTGTTCTTGCGAGTACATTGCATTTATTAGAGGCTAGAAGTTTTTCCGTTGTCATGCATTTTCAGTGAAATGTGTGGTGTCGTAATACGAAAATATCGAGCAATGCCAAATGTGTTTTCAGGTCGAGTAGTACCAATTGCCATATTTTGCAATGTGGTTCACGCAAGGCTTGGAAGAAAACATTGATACCACCATACTTTAAATATAAATCCGGTTCCGATTATATAATATTTATTCACCGCTCTTCGTATTTATGGCAACGTAAAAAAACCGTTCCACAATATTTCCTCAAAGCGGATACCCTAACAGTTTTCTTAGCTAATCCTTATCTGGTACCTTAGCTGAACCCTCAGTCTTGAGACCCACCTCATTTTGCGTACACTTTTTACATTAGCATAACCTTATCGAATCGTTGTACATGCTTGTACCCTTGTGCCAGATAATCTTAACATACGGGCTTACCCTTGTACAAAGAAGGTACGGGTTAACCGTTCTAGAACCATACACTGCAAGCTCGGTAATGTATGGTAAGGAAACCGCACAGAGCTTGAATACTCTGGCTTTGTTGCTTCAAAAGTACCGACACGCCTTGTACTGTCGGGAAAAATAAATGTTTATCACTCCTACAAGCGCCCCACTCCAAAATAACGTCCCTTCGTATCGACAAGTATTGCCACACATTGATTCCTTGATTTATCAGCAAAATTGTTTAATATGTCTAAATATTTCTGGCTGATACATTTTCACTTTGCAAAGTGAATGAAACACAAAATCTTCATCGTTTTAAGAACAAGAAATATACCTGTCATGGACAAATGTGCCAGAAACACATAATGAAGTAACGAGCTAGCAACAGAAATAGCAAAATATATACGTAAAAGCAATGTCTCATTCTATTGAAATGGCGTCATTATTGACGAGTTGTTGTCAATTTATGGATAACGCTAAGATGTAGTCAAAATGTATGAGATTGAACATGCTCCATTTTTAACATAAATGAGAATCTATCATTTTCATTTGTTGTTATCTGAAACGTATTTTAGAGTCAGAAAGTCACGACGTTGTGATAGACGTAAATGATGGCATTATAATTTGTTCAGTGATAGGGCTCTGTTCCGAAAGTCACGAAATTGATTCACCGATTCATTCACGTGCTACCGACGGACAAGACAATTTATCAACATATTTGTTTCTACGAAAACGAAAATTTAAGTATTTATTTATTTAATGCCTTTTGGCGAGGTTCAGACCATGAACCCTGCTCCTCCACCTAACCGTTGGACTTGGGTAAGGGAATTGGGAAGGAGAGATGTTGGGTTTCCGGGGAACTTATGGTACCGAGGCCACATTTGTCTGGAGTAGGTGAGTGAAACCCCAACTTAAAACCTCACCTAGTTCGGTTGAGCAGGGTTTGAACACACGCTCTACTGCTAAGCCAATGGGATCGCGGAAGAGAAGACGCTACCACTAGATCACCGTTGTCAGAATTATTAGAATAACTGTACAGTCAGATTTTCCTAATCTAGTTCATACAGAGCAAAAGATCTAGGAAACCAAAATCATATCAATAAACATCAGAATGTAAAGAATAGCCCCCACTTTCTTTTTCTCTTTTGAAACGAGGAGTTGTACCGTGAGCGATATGACCCTGAACTCGACCACCTACACGATTCAGTCGCATTTCCTCACGGCACGCATTTCGCTCCTCCTTTTATTCGTTTGTTTGTTTTTGTTTCGGCATTCTCCGCCCTTCGTAGCCGTCGTCGTACGTTCTCAACTCACCTCGTGCTAAGCATTCGAGTCCATCTGAGCAGTCCATTTTGTTTCCGCTCTTTGCTCTATTCATCGGGAATTCCGTCGATTCTTCTCTTGTAATTTCCTCGGCAGATAGCTTTGTATGTGACTAATCTCTCCTTTCAACACGGCCGAGTATTTGTCTCTCTTTCTTGAGAAGCAACCACCGTCCATACAACGACGTGAGTAGACATGACGTGGCATAAGCTGGGAGTGGTCCGCAGGCTTCGCTTATCTACCTGCCAGACTGCATTGTTCGTTCCCTCGGGTCGACTCATGATGTCTATATCCTAGTGGCGTGACAGAGTTAATCCTAATAATTTTCGTTTATTTACGTAGTCTTTTCTCTTGTCGCTTTGTACATCAATTCTTTTTAAATATTTCATGACGTCTGTATCCTTGTGGTGCTACAGATCATCCTAATAACTGTCACGCAGTCCCGGCATCAAGCTCACGCACTGGTGCACGCAGTTCTCATCAAGCTACTTATGTAACTCTTCAAGTACCAAAGAATTAATTATGAATGTTCTTTTGTTCGATATCTGCAATACAAGCCTTAGCGAAAGTACTTATTTTAAGAAATTAAAAATAAAGATCTTCAATAATTAGAAAACTTGATTTTAGAAAAACGGGAACAGAGACTAAGAATCATGGGTAAAATTTGAACATTCACAATACAATTTTTTTTTCGAGAAAATCGTTGGTTTTATCTCGCATGATTTTGCGAGAAAAAGTTAACCATAATGTCATTGATGTATTGATATGAAATTTTATACATTTAGTAAAATCTCTTTTACCCCAACATTATTTTTGACATGCAATATTGATTAAAATTAAGGCAAATTTTCTAGTGTATTGTAATATTGATCAACGATTTACTGTATTATCTAAATCTGCATTACTATATGCAGTAATTATAATCAGTTTTGCCACTCCTCAGCATATTCTCAATATGTTCACAGTTCATTAACTAAAATTAATGTTGAAAATTATTGTTCTGCACTTTCCACAAAGCATTTGATAAAGTATGAGTCCAAATCACACTACATACTTATTTCGTTAAATTTATGAAACGTCTCTCCTCCAACCATTCCTGTTAGTGAGAGTTACTTAAACCATTTTTTAAATTCCGAAGTCAGTATGCATTATGAATCACTGGTGAATGATACCACTGTTTATGTAGCATTGAAAAAGCTGAAAACAAAATTTTGAAATATTAGGTATTCAGTACAATAAAAAAAGAAAAATAATGGGTTTTGTGTACATGAAATGTTAGTCCAATACGAGTTTATTACGATTTTGAAAAATTTACAAAACAAGGATAGTTTTGATTGTATTAGAATATATTTTATTCTGTTCATATTCCAATATCTATGTTAAAAGATGTACATTATCACAAAATCTTGCACTGGAACAAAAGATTTTAGTCATACAAATCGGTGCTATACAAGAACAGTAATACAATCTTTCGAAACATTCAATTCTGGATAAAAAATATTGAGTTAGAAAATTTCTATGTTTACTAGGAAATATTGATTTCGTAAATTTTAGAGTACATATATTGAAAATCTTAATGCCTAGTAAATATTAAATATACGGTATTGAAACTGAAAGATAAATAATGTCCACCTGATAAAAGTTGTCAGTACATAAAAAATACCACCTATTCTGGTGATGAGAGTCAATATTAGTAGTCCAGGTGACAATACATCAAAACTTTGGTCACACCTTAGTGACATGTCATTATGAGAGAATAATGTTATGATGGAACCGAAATGCTAGATCGAGTAGACTCTCGTTGAACACTAGAAACACAAGATAACTTCTTTGCTTTTATTCACCCTGCAATCTTCTTGCTTTCTTGTCATGTATGGATGTCTTGCAACGGAACGTCGCATCACAAGTTTTTCTTTATAGTTGTGGCAGAGAATGCATGAGAATGTTCTGGAGTCAAAGGAATTCCTGAGAGTAGCGTTCATAAATCTGCGGTCGTCCAAATTCCCTCTCTTTTCTGCATTTTATTCGAAATATATGAGCTCGTGTTGATATATAGACCCATTAGTGGCGCTATATAGACCGCTTTCTTGAAATTTTTGGTGTAGAAAATTCCAACCGCTTTAGTCTTTCTCGTGAAATGAAATGTAATGTTTCAGGAGGAAATTAAAAACTGTTGTATTATATTTATAATCAAATATTTGTGAAATATATCAATTATCAATATGAAAGTGCACTTATCGCGAGAACACATAACCTTAATTACTGATCTTGTAGAAATTCTACAGAGAGAGAACTTCAATCCTAGAGAAGGTTCTCGACATGATTCGTTCCAATAAATAAATAAACTCCATTCTCAAGAAAGCAGTTGCAAACTGCGTATCACCACGTGGGAGATAATAAACTAAGTTACAAGCAAGGGACCATCCCATGAATTCCGATCAAGGACCCAAGGGCATTGACGTATTTAATACCTATTAATTTTAAAAAATCAAATACGTACTATTATCAATTTATGATTCCAAAATGAATCGTTAATATAATGTGCAGTCAAAATTTGAGATTAATAATAACAAAAGAATTAAATGACATTCCCGGCTTTGGAAAATCCGCCAATACCCGTGTTTTAAAACTGTGTAATCTATACGTTAGTATTTATTGTAATTCAAGGTAAAATAGAAAATATTAATTAAATAAATTCTTCTAACCACTATGTGCCTTAATAATTAGACAATCAATTTGCAGACAAAATTATGGGGAGAATCGTTTCATAAATGAGTGGAACAACTCTTCATTTATTACATTTATTCATTATTGTTTGTCACCAACGTTTAGAGGTTATGCTGATCTCTTCATCAAGGCTAACTGTGGTTTGTCAGTAGAAACATTAAAATAGATGAAATCCAGTTTCATCACATTCTCGTTAAAATTTAATGGGGGAAAACCGTCCAAGTAAAAAGTTTTCTTGAAAATGTAGGAAATGAAAGAAACTATTGTTGTTTTAGAATTTACCATATGAGTTAAATCAATAATAGGATAAATGGTTACATTTTTCCTAACTAAAGCTTTTCACTCAGTATCTCAAAAAACATTTTATATAGAATACAAAAAATCGATTAAAATTATCAGTTTTTAACTTCACCAGCAGCTTTCTAGATTTTTCCGTGTTTTTATTGACAAACAGAAATGAAAAAGTCTTTCGTACTCTCAACCACAATGTTTTTTTCTGTCCATAACCGTTTTCGACTGCATTGCATCCTCATTGTCTCTACAAATGTAATATTGCATAGGAAAACGAATCGTTTTAAGATCCAGTGGAGAGGCAATGTCATCAAAACTGTTAGTCTCAACTAAAATGTTTTATTATTAATATGACAGATTCTCTATTAACCAGCATATTTTTTTATTATTTCTTCTTCTTTCGGGTAGAAAATAGCATACTATTTTCGTTGTATATCTACCGTTATCCTAGTATTATGGATCATTGTCCTGGGGTAGGATGAATTTTCTTGATTGACAATAAAGTTTATTAATTTATTTACTTTACTTCACATATTATTCAAACAAAAGACACTCCATTTATTTTGGGGTATTGTTTCTTGTGTTTAGATAAAAAAAAGAAGATAAAATTATTGCCCGCCAATTTCGAAAAAAGAAACAATTATTTCGATACACTTCGATATCGTCTTCAGGGTGTGTAATAACTCACTCCACCCTCATTCATTCTCAACAGTCCAAGAAGTTAATAAATGTTCAACATTCCAACATACTAACAAATACAATTTTAGTTTCAAAAATTTCTGGAAGAAACCAAACTCGGGTTATCGGTAATCGGTATAATTAATCAAATTACCGTTTTTTACCTCACTGAATGGTAATTATTTGTATTGATTATATAGTTTTTATTGTATTTCTTAACATACTCATAATGGTTATTCTAATTATAAACTAGTATTTATTAGATCAGATACTCTTATTTTAGGTTTAATTTTTTTCCTCGGCTTCAAACACATTCGATGTGTTGCAGTATAAAACAAACAAAGAATACGGATTGTCTAAAGAAAGTCGTTAGTGACAATTTACTTATTACATCAATATTCAAATGTTTGTGTCAGAAACACAACAAGACTTACAATTCATGTTATTAACTCTAATTAATTCAGTTAAATCTCGCTTGGTCTATTCCTTTGTATAAACGTAAATCTGAAAGCTAACCTTGCTATGATTCTATCAATGCGTCACAAATATCAGGATTCCCTGTGTACACATTCTTCTCCTCTGAGTAACGAATACGGAGGAAATTAGGATTTGATTCTACCTTATTCTCCTTTTTAAAGCTAATTTATTCCTTTCTATTAATGATTCTCTTGCTCACAGTCAGCTCTGAGAAATTTCTTGGTATGCGTCATTATAAAGACCTTTCTGAACGCCGTTCTGTACGACGGTTTTAGTGCACTTCACTAATGGAAGAGTTCAACTTTCGAATAGCGTTTCCATTTACAACTAGTTCAGGGTGTGCGCACTGTTGAGAGAAAAAATGTCACTATTTCCCCACTCCCAAGGCAATTCAATGAAATATTCCCATTGATCTCATCAATACAAAACAATAGCGGGAAATAAATCCATACATATCTCATAATTCGATGAATCTGTTAAAATAATTCGGTCACACTTTCAAAGAATGATAAATATTAAAAGAGTTCAAAAGTATCAAATTGGTCCTGTAAAACAGGAAAATACACAAACATTCTTTTCGAAACAATATTATTTTGTATTTCGAAGTAAACTTCGAATAGTAGTTTTACACAAGAAGAGTAAAGAAGTGTCTTATAGGATTGTATTAAGATACTCGTGATAACGGTCCATGAAATTGTATTTGTAAATTTATAGTAAATTTCATTCGTCTATTTTCACATCATTCTTACGTAAAAGTCTCAAATAATTTAATTCACGACTCAAAGAGTTTTCATATATATTCTCTTAAGTAAAGAGTCCAATATATATAATATTTTTCTCAATTTTGGATCTCGTGAGAGTGATATTATTCGCCTGCAGCGCGCTGGTGTGGGTGGGCCGACTGCTCCGAAAGTGTGGACTNTAAGAGACAGCTGTAATATCGTCGGACACAAGAACAATGCGTTGCGCTGTCATGAACTGCAACCCACCGTTCTCCATTAGAACCCAATTCATAGCGGTTATTAAATCAACCCCTCCTGAGCTCTATTCATTAGCACTCTGCTCTGCTGAGAGGAGGACGCGGGGAGGGAGTGGCCGAATGAATTCCAATCGAATCAGTGCTTTGCTTTTGCGTAGGATCCCAATCCATTGAATAGCTTTGGGATGAGATTTCACATTATTTGTTTCTCTTAAGTAAAGAGTTCTGTCTCGACAGGAACGGGAATATTTTCTCTCAATTGACACATCGGACATTTTAATTCACTTCGAGAAATATTATGTTAATGGACAGGTCCAATTTTAGCCATTCTTTTAAGACATATAATTATTTTGCGACTTCAGTATTTTGGCCATTCCTTAAAGCCTTAAGATTATGATTCTCGTACTTAGATCAATCTTCAGTTACATAAGTTATCTAGATGATTGCATGAAATTATTTACCTATGGCCTCCGAATCACCTATTTTGAATCTAAATAATCAATATCTGTCAGCCATAAGTTGAACTTGATTCTGTGTTAATGTTTTGTGAGATAAAGAAAATCAAGTAATCGTGCGTAAATTTTATTGCTTTATGTGGTTGTATGTAATAAGGGCTAGACGTATTCTCATTGCTTACTGAAGACCGTAGATTTAAATAATGTGTGCATAGTTTAAACAATTCAACGTGTATTTTTATACCGTTTCATCGGCTGATTCTTAAACAAGAATCATCTTTAGTCATATGCCAAAACAAAGGAAGTTATATCATTAATAAAGAGATAAATACACACTGCAGAGACCATCCCACCTAGTTCGCCTGGGAATATCGACT
>NNCF01130098.1:287296-320293 GCA_002313205.1 Laupala kohalensis | reverse complement strand
CGTCCGATTCAGCCTTGGGCACGTGAGACTCGAAGAAAGAATGTGCCCCTGCGCGCATTCTCAGCGGGGCACTTTGCGTTCCTCGCGAAGACTGACTCCCAGCCCCGCCCCCCTCCGACCGCTCTTCCAAAGGGGAACGTGGGAGTGGAACGTCCCCTCTCTCACGCTCCTTTGTTACGCGCAACCATATTGCTCGTTTTGATTAATTTCCAAATCCTAATACAAATTCTTGGAATTTATTTTATTCCGCTTCGACAAATCCATTTTCATATGCATGCCAGCGTTTGTCCCTCTATCAAAGAATGGAATTTTCTTTGTTATTCAGAATGCGTGGGACGTTTTTGATTATTTTTTATGTTCATACTTCGGGGTAAATTGTCTATATTTGGGGATTTCATTTGGTGGTTGTACTTCTAATATCAGTGACTTCGTAAAATAATTAACTAAATCGTTATGACAGAATGAATCACACGGTGTACTGTCAAGCTCCGATCTCGAAATCTTTCAGCCAGTTACATCGATGGGTATATGAGTCCTGTGATGCGTAACCATAGGAGTCGACGCGGCTCGGTGGATAGAGTTTCTGGCTGGATTGCCGGGGTTCGATCCCCTGTGTGTGGGGATTTTTAATCGCACTTTAACATCCAGTCTGACTCCTAGCACAGATAGGACAAGTAGTATTGAGATGAGAGGACAAGGGATGGAAAGGGAAAATTAGCAAAGAGTTAGTAGAGTGCTGGAACGTATGTTGGAAAATGACGCAAGAAGGTCGAAGAACATATCGATTCATGAGAAATGCAAAGTACAGTTATATCAATAGGAAATGGTACAAACCGTCACCACAATTAATAAAGATTTTGATGGTTCATGGCGACTTCAGCATATATTGGACGAAGAGGAATTTACGGGATGATAAAGATCGTATATGTGGTAAATATGAGGACACAGATGACCACGTTTTGCATGAATGAGACCTAACAGGGTAGGAAAGAGGGCGATGGGTACACGAAATGACTCGAATGGGTATAAACATTGGAAAAATTGGAATGAATATATTGCTCCAAAAGAAGCATTCGGTGTATTTGATGATTATGTGACACAAATATTTTATGAGGAAACAAATGAAATATCAATTAGCAAGATAATGGACAGTTCCAGACGTGAAAATAAAGAGAAAACACCAAGTGGGTATGAATAACGATACGAGACAAAGTAGTAAATAAAATAAAATGAGATAAGCAGAGGAATAAAGAAGCGAAAAAATTAAACCCAGGTAGTGGCCAGACGATGGGTTTATACTAATAAAAATGAAAACAAATGGAATGAAAGACTGACTCCTGCTGTAAAATGAGTGATCCTGGGATCAAACTTACCGGAGCAAAATGTTGGCCATATCTTCTTCTCCTAGTGCCGAAGCCAAGAAATTGCGGAACTGCACCCTCCATAAATCCCTTGGACACCTTCGGGGCCTGGCTGTTTGACTAGACTTTAATGAGTACAAATCTTGTTCCTTATGGTGCAGTCATGAATTTATTTATTTTAAGTTGTCCATGATGTTTCGATGTTCAGAATATTATAAGGAACCGACGTTTCGAATATCGTGGTACAACCATGACTGCAATGACTGTCGAATCATTTTCAGTTAGAGAAACATTTCTAATAATACTGTGAAATATTATGATCCGATTGTTAGAAAATCATCGCCTTATTCAAACTGACAATAACTCCTGAAATGGTTACATGGATCGGAATTGCTCCCATGTAACGATAGTGTTTTGTAACTATATATACTCTATTGTCGTGTTGGGTAGAAAATATAGAGGGGAAATGGGTGTACCTCGAGAAAAACTGCCGTAAACCCAGTTTTCCACCTCTGCAAATGCTACTTGGATCATCTGAAATTTGAATGGGTTTCACCAGAGTTAGAAGATAAGTCAATTATATGATACAACAACTTCGTCACGCTTCTCCTTGCTCCCCTGCGGAAGCAAACAAGATGATGAAAGAGTTATCTCTCGCTAATAATAATGCTACTTTTAGTGGAGGAGGGAAACACCAGTTGATAACCTCACTCAGTGTGGTCCAGCGCGGAATGAAACCTACTTTGTTCCGTTTTACAACACCCTGAGTAGGGCTGGAGGGTGCTGGAGAGGAGATGTGCAGAGTGGATTCGAATAGATAAAATACAAAAAGCAGGATCTGCATGACGCTACTGAGTAAGTCAATAAGTAATTAATAGTAAATAATTATGTACAGTTTAGTTAGGGAGGGCAATGTATACCCACCTCCCTGCAACCAGTGTTCGATCTATATGCTTTTCTAGAGTGAAATGATGATGAGTGAATGAAAGGCAGGGGAAACGCAAGTATCCCGAGAAAACCTTCCGCGAACCCCGCTTCGTCTACCACCACGAATTCTACTTGGGTCTACCAGCGTCACCAATTAAGGACGCTAGACACTACATTACGGGACGTCCCTAATAAATTATGTAAGTAATGAATAGTATCAGGTTTAATTTGTCATTGAAATTTTTTAAAAAAATCTTTTGAAAATGTACAAAAATTAACCATCTTTAATTTTTTCAGCTAATCAGTTGTATTTCCCATAACATTTTCCCAATGAATATGTAAAATGAAAATTTATATTGTAAATTGAATATAAATTTTTCCAATGAAAAGAATATACGTTCCTAAATTGTTGATTTTATAAATATGAAATTGAAGGTTAAAGTACTTATGTCATGAAAGACATAAATGAAATGACCTCATAATTTGCCCGTTTACTCAAGATGGACTATTTTAATATAAAAATTTGATAAACAAAGTCATCTAAACTCACTTCTTCTTTTTCCATATTCCATCAGGAACATAGGGGGTCAATTATTTTTCTCCAGCACTGAAGTGCACAGCAAGTTACATCGTTCTGTCATTTTCTAAGGGTATGACCTATCCAGCAAACTTTCTCTTTTTTATTTGTGGTAATCTTTCAGGATGTTGGGAGATCACTACACATTTTTCAGCATTGAGAATGCCCCTGTTGCTTTTTTGTATTCTGGTGTTGATTTTCTTTCTGGTACCACCATCCGTATCTATGACACTTCAAGGTATAAAAATTCATCGGATTGAGCTATTTGATGTTCTTTTATATGTAGGGAGAGTTCGGTTTACCATTTAATCTGACTTCTTTCGTTTTTTTGCACATTTATTTTTAGATCTACTTTTGCAGATTCATTTTGTAGATTGGTCAATACTTCCTCCATGTGTTTGTGTGAATGATAAAGGAGACACACATCCTCTGCGTAATCAAGGTCTTCTAGAGAATGTCAAGTTCCAAGTTGTAGCACTTTTGCCTCTGCTGGTAACATTTTTCATTACATCATCCTTGACGACTATAAGTAGAAGAGGAGACAGTAGGCACTCCTGTCTAGCTCCCGATGATGTGTGAAATTTATTTGAGAGTTTCCCGTTTTGAAATACTTTACAAGTAAATTGATTATACATTTCCTTTATTAAGTTTATGAATTTATCCTCTGGGCCTCTTGCTCTTAGAGCCTGCCATATCTGGTGTCTGTACACAGAATCAAAGGCTTTCTCATAATCAATAAAAGTCATATAGAGGGGAATTCCACTCAACTGATTGCTCGATTATTATGCGTAATGTGCATATATGATCAATGCATGACCTGTTTTTACGGAAGCCAGCTTGTTCTCTTCGAAGAGACGTTTCTAGAACCTGATATATACGTTTCAGTATGATTTTACTGAACTAACTACGCTGAGAAGCGTAATACCTCTCCAGTTCTTGCACTCCCTCAGATCTCCCTTTTTTGGTATTTTCACCACAATTCCCTCTTTCCATTCCTGTGGGTACTGTTCTTCAACCCATATTTGACGGAACAATGCAGTAAGTAATTGAGCAGAAGAGGTTATGTCCACTTTTAATATATCATCTCGAATTCCGTCCTTTCCAGGAGATTTCCCATTTTTCATTGCCTTCAGAGCAGCAATAATCTCTCTTCGGGTTGGTGCACTCGTATCAGTATCCAAATTCATGACTGGCACATTCTCTGTGCATTCAGTGGTAGTGCCGCTATTTTCATATTCTGTGGTGAGCAGTTCCTCAAAATGCTCTTTCCATCTTTGCAATTGTTCTTCCACCATACACAAAGCTTTACCAAACTTGTCATTTACGGACACTTTGTTGGATCTTCTCTTGCCTGATAGTTTGCGGATGATCTGATATAGCTCTTTCAGATTTTTTTTTTTGTGCTACTCCTTGCGCTTCCTCCGCCAGGTTCACTATTTGTTGCCTCTGGTCTCTCCTTGTTTTTCGTTTCACCATTTTATGTAGATCTCGATATTGTTGAGAGAGCAACTTTTGTGCATCTTTATTCACACCGTTGTTTAGTAAATTTTTTTTCCATACTTGTATGGTATCCCATGTGTCTACTGACATCCAGTCTTTTGTGCCTCTCGTTCTGTAGGCCAGGTATTCCTCTCCAGTCGCATTGAAAATGTCTTTAATGTTTTTCCATTTACCTTTAACAGTCGGAACGTCTTCTATGGCCTCTTTGATCTCTATATTTTCTCTAGGTTTCCCAATAAATTTCCTCCTCTCCTCTGGGTCCTTCAAATTTTCAATGAAATATATTCTCTTTCCCTGTTCAGATTTCTTGCTAGCTATAGTCTTCAATCGGATGTTAGAAGTTATCAAATGATGGTCACTGTTTATGTCAGCTCCCCTGCAATTTGTGATATCTAGGAGCGACTTATTAAAATTTGAGCAGTTGCATACGTGATCAATCTGGTTTTGCGTTTTGCTTGTGACACCCACGTAACAATATGACAAGCTTTGTGTGGGAACAGGGTATCTCCTATTTTAAGACCATGTTTACCACAGGACTCTACCATTCTCATTTCTCTCTCCAATCCCATGTTTAACCACGATATGTTCAATTTTGTTTGTTATTTACACCTACTTTAGCATTAAAGTCCCCCATCAATGCCACTAAATAACTTTTATTTATCTTTAACAAGATTTAATCCAGTTTATTATAAAATCCTCGTTTTGTTTCAAATCCTGCTTCTTGAGTAGGAGCATAACATTGAATAACCGACAGTTTTCGCACTCTGCAGTTAAATCTTGCTGTAATTATACGCTCAGATACAGCGGACCAGCTTAGGAGTGCCTCATTGAACCTTTTACTTAGTAGTAGTAGCTTGGTGAATACCGTCAGTTCTTGCCATACCGGAATATAGAAATTGTTGTCCTTTACTAGTTTTGTTTTCTCCGTATTGATTCCATCGAACTTCGCTTACACCAAGAAGCTCCAGACGATAGTTTTCCTTTTCTTTTGACAACTGGACTAGTCTACCAACCTGATACAAAGTTCGAACGTTCCACTGGCTAAATCGTATACCTTTTCCTTTGCCAATATTCGTCAACAGATCAGTCCGGCTCTTTCTATCAGACTCTTTGAAAATAAGTAGAATTTCGGGTATCCATGAGATATTAGTCCAATATTAGCCCTAGTCTGGTGACAGGGCTGCAGTCTTAAGACTCCAGACTGCATTTTGCCATTCTGGCGATGTCGGAGCATTTCCTGCCACGCCAGATGTTAAGGTTATCCCGCCCATACTCGGACACCAGAGCCTCGTTTGTAGTAATAGGGTCCACCACGAGAAGGTGAGGTTGATAATTAGGGAGGAGAGGTTGTTGTCCTCACTTCACTCCCCCTTGGTACCCATCTAAATTCACTAATAGCGTTCAAATGTTTACTTCACTCAAAATCACTATTTTTGCCTATTTATACCTTGGGTTAATCAGGGATGGAAACTTTCAAAATTATATTTACTAAATAGTTATTGTCTTCTCTTTTTGGGTAAATTTTGAATCCTCAATTCATCACATAATTCAATCCTCATAAAAAGTTTTTTCAAAACTGAAGTTTATTTTCTCGTGTATATTAAGTATCGTAATTTTGAAAAATATCCCTAATACTGGAAAAATATTTTCGAATTCTCTCCACACGCATGGACGCTGCGAACCAGATCAAATGAAGAGAAGAGCATGCTTACTGTCGATAAACGTGATCTTTAAAACTTATAATTATATCCTACGCTATTAAGGAAGCAATAATTTTATACACATACAATAATTTTATGGTTTTAACAATTTTCATGAAAATAGTGGAGTAATTTGTTGTTTTTTATCGTTAAGTCATTTAACATTTGTTTATTTCCAAGAAAGGTAGTAATAGTTCTTACTTAATACTGGAAAGTATATCAAACAACTTTCAATTGTAGACATCTCCGATGAGGGAACTACAAAAATCAACGTCGTACAGAAAAAAAACGATAAATATTTTGTCTTGTATTTACAATCCTTGTCTTGTACAGGCTAGGTAGAAAAAACACAAATCTATAAAACCTAGATATAGCGCCTTAAGATAATGATACGGGTAGCGATGACAAAGTAGTCCCTAAATTACTGAAATAGGTAACTTAAAACAACGAATACCTTGGCCACCTGAAATGTAATGAATGAGGCTCAGCTAAGCAGCCTCTGAATACATACATCAAATCCTGCGGGAGATCCCATTATTTTTAAATTAATCTAAGATGATGGAAAGAATGAGTAGAAAGGATATATTCTTTAAACTTATGAGCATATATTAAAAAATTCTTGTTTACCGTAGCCTCCGTTCCCAATGGTGTTCAACGAGAAAGCCGGTTGAGAAAAAATTATTGTGATCTGTTTTTTTATGATAAATAATTGAACTTGAATCTTATATTATTCAGATACTTAAATTTGTTTTTAGAATGTTCCCGGGTGTGATTTTAATAAGAAAATGTTTAAAAGGAGTAGAACTGTTAAGTTTCTGACGAGAGAACTCCAAAATGTTATACACATAACACAAGACAGAGAAAGGTGGAAGACAGACTGGATTAACTGTCTCGCAGATTTTCAATAGTGGGGAAAAATTAATTCTGTTTTCTAAATAGCGATTAAAGTCCCTTTTGAATGGATAGTAAAACATCACCCGGATGAAAATGAAGTGTACAACATTACGATGAAGTGTACCCCGAGATTTACCGAAGTTTGCCCGGAGTCAACAAAACTAGGAGTACACCCAGTTCGAGAACCCTTGTGAGGGAATAAGCCATTATTACTGGAGCTCTCTTTACTCGAGGCACACCTGTCTGCCTCAGGAACAGTCGGGGAACACTTGGGCAACATCGACGGATCTCTCGGGACACACCGCGTCATTTCTATGAGCATTTGAAGAACACTCCGTGAGTCATGCTACAGGAACATACAGGGCGTCAATAATTTTCTTCAGGGATTAGGGTTATTATTTGTATATGAAATGCATGGAATAGAAATTAGGCATATTAATTTATTTTCCTCTTCGTGGATATCCCCTTTTACGTTATTACTGGCTATGAAAGTATTTATTATTTACTATCTGTTTAACCGGCGTTGTCCTGGATTTTTCTTAGACCAATCTTCTTTTACTCAGTAAAAAATAAAATATATTTATATTGTAAGTTCAAAAGAATTTTACTTACTCATTTTTTAAAACGTATAAACAGCAACCTAATTTTACAAATACGAAATAATACAAATTTAATACGAAATAGGATTGAGTACACCATTTTTAGTTTCACCTCCAGCAACAAGAATAAATAAATTCTTGGATGAAACCACCCCTCAGTTAAGTAGAGAGAAACAAAGCATTCGAAACGTGACCAATTAGCGTATCTCACCACTTCACCTCTAGTTAAGGGTATTTTCTACGTCTCTGTACACATATTTTAAAATTAAAAGTTTGCCTGTGTTAATCCTGGATATCTAAACTCTCTCCCTTCCCAATATTATCACGATTTATCGGTTCAGTGGTCTAGTCGTGATCAGGTAGCAAACACTCATTTTTTTAAAGAAACAAGTGGAAAGAGAAAGCAAATAACTATTAAGAGAGGGAAAACCAATAAGGCTTGTAAACCCTGGTAATGGCGATGTGCTGAGGAACAGGGTTAAAGAGATCAATAAATAAAATGAAAAAAAGAGCAAACAGACAGACAGACACTTTCACGTACTCATTTTTATCTCGTACATATTATGATGGATTAATTCGATCATGAATCTCCGTTGATAGGTTTTTTCCGCTGAGAAAAGTATCGAATTCCGCAATAAATAACATCCTTCGCAATGAATACTATTCTTAAATTGAGAGTAATGGATAATATATCCGTGCATTTTGATCACCCAAGACACCAACATCAACGTGAAGGCCCTCAATGACCACCCGGATCAATGATGTGTTGTATTTGCGTGTTTTCATACTTTTCTTGCATCCTTTCACTCCTGGACAAACACCCTTCATTCTTCACCAATGGTCATTCGTTTTCAATTCCTTTAAGCTTCTGCGTGCGGCTACTTCTTGACAGCCTCCTTCTTCTCCATATCTTTCTTTTTTAGCTTAATTTGATTGTTGGTTGTCCGAACTCTTGATAGCGCTGAGAGGGCCTCATTTTTATGTCATACGGCGGCACCTGTGGAAAGAGCCCGCATTCAGCTTTCTCACAATTTGGGCCAATTCTGTGAGGACGGGAAAAGAGACGTGAGATGATCTTCACATTGCAAATATGTGTCGAGTCATTCTTGCGTCCTCTTTCGAAATACAGCGAATAGGAGAGGACGTTTTTGTTTGTTTTGGAATACCGCATGCGGTACACCAGTGTCTAGCTGATTGCCTACTTGTCATCCAATTTGACACTTCAATAAGTTAACATCTACTCCATTAAATGTTCAATACTATTAAGAACAAATAATATTTATGGAAAACGTATAAATTTAAATACCTTGGAAATCAATTCAATCTTCAAGAATGTTTTCTCAATTTTTTCTCATTCGTTAAACATTTTCCCCTTATTGCTATTTAGTTTTCAACAAACGCATCTTGAAAAATTCAGATAATAATACTTATTTATCAGTTCCTTTACAAAAAATGAAGGTAACACAGTTTTTTAAAATTCCAAAACTTAATGATTTGTTCACGAGTTACTAAGGTGTCCAAATTCGGTGCACACACGATCGACTTGGAATTTTGGGAAACGCATAGAATATCTATGTCACTTATGTGTTTCCAGAAAGTATCTTATTCAATGTAACGAAATTTATTCCCACATAGTAAAACATTTCAGTTACAATAAATTTACTTGCATTTTATTGTTTTATGGAATGAGTGCTTTCCCATGTTTATTTAAATCCAGGAAGGAATGAAATATATGACTCTGAAACTCACTAATTTTTGCAATAATTCACATTAACCCGCCCAACGGAATGCAAAACCGTGAGTTTATATCAGGATGCTGTAGAATTTTTCCCAGGCACTGCGCGCAATTTTGCAACACATTTCCGGAATGCTGAATATAAATATTTCGCATTGCCAGTCCCAACGTTCTGAATGAGTCGAGGTATTCGCTATGTGGTATTTTCCGAATGCATCCCGGTTAGAAGAGAAGTAAAATGGGAAACGAGGGAAAGTCGCGGGTTTCTGGAACGCGGAATCTCAGTCCGAAGGGTAGACGGGCGTTCCCCTTTCGTTCTACGTCCCGCTATGTTTGCTTGTCTCCGCCACTCGTCTGACAAGTAAACCCTTCAAATATCGAATCAAAAATCTTACCTTTCATTACTAAAATAAACTTGAAAGCTGGTAATGATCCGTGCCGTCAAACAGAATCACCATCCAACAGCTGTAATCAAATCTAATCAGTCACATATACGAATACGTATGACTGGCGTAATACAGGTTAGATGGATGGCTCATTCGAATAGTCTGGCAAATTATCGCGGAAATACATTTTTGTATGTTCCTTAATTTTGCTTGCTTCATTTTCGAACGTAAAAATACCTTCTTTTCTCAAATACTAACGAAACTAGTGAAACATTCATAAGAAATATTTATTCATTGTTGGAAATATTTTGTGATAAAAACTATTTGAAAATATTTTTCATAAAAACACACTAATACACGAAAATGTTCAGGACCCAAAAAGGTATTTTAAGTTTTATTTAACTGGTATAAATATTAACCCCTAGTAACGGGTGCACTGTCAAAAAACACACAATTAAGAGTCTTCTTTGAATTATCATTCAAAACCCCAAAAACTACGAGGTTACGATGTTTAGGCAAGTGAGGTCTCGTGTTCGATCTATCTTTCAAGAAGGATTGACTTTACAGAAAGATAGGTGTAAAGTCATGGAAGGCACAGAATTGAGATGTGAAGGAAGATGTGCTAAACTAGATCAGCGAAGGGGATGAACCCACCTCCTCCCATTCAACGGAACGTCGGGCGCAACCTTTACCCTACCGCTCTCATCAAACAAAGTTCAAATACTTAAATAGCGGTGAACCACACGGCGATGGAACAGATTGATGTTCAATGAAAATGAGAAACGAGACCTCCAGCTTTGCGTGCGGATGTGCTAAACACTATCGTGACCCTCGACCCCGTACTTAGACACACGTTCAGTTGAGTGACTATTGTAGAATGAACAGGATAGTGTTGTGGATAGCACACCAGCGAGTTCGGCTGGTATCCCGGGTTCAATTCCCAGTCCCGTCTCCCTCCATCATTCAATTTAACATCAAAGTACAAGCATCAAACTATCCCAATTAGTTCAATACGTTCTTTCTCCTAAGTTGAGATTGATTTAAAAAATTAATCATTATCGTCCTTCAATTTGTATTAGAATTTTTTTGTTATAGTATTTTCCTTTTTGACTAAAAGTTACTCAATCATTGTGAAATTTTTTTAAGAACATTATTTTTCAAGAAGCTTAGTTTTTAAAGTTGCTTGGAAAAGGGTTACTCCGGACACGGAACCTGTGCTTGACAAGACAGAGCATCTGGAGCAAGAGGTACAAGTTTGGAAATGGAAGGCAATTTGAATGCAAGGCTTAATTTACACAATGTCTGTGACTTGGACCACGAACATGGGTTGCTTGGACCGATGTTAATTATGTTGTCACAAGACGAGAACAGTAATTGGCTCGGAATTTGAGAGCAAAGCAAGAGCTTCGATGAGAACACGAAAAGTATGTGTAGGTAAATTGGTACTCGAAAGAGATAAAAGAGAAATCTCGGGCCAATTAGCACAGAGGATGACGGAGGATTTTTCAAGTGGCGCACCCGACCCCTCAGGATCTGAGAGGACGCCGACCAAGAATCAAAAAGGATAACTAGCTGTTTCAGTGGGAAAGACAGAGAAAGGAGGAAATGGGAATGAACAAATGGGTCTCTTCCAGTACGTTATTAAAACAACCTTATATTTTCCCAATAAGTGGAGGCAGGTTATTATTTATAATACTAATAGTTGTTACCCAACATTCTGAAGCTAATCTAATGGTTCATGTTAATCATATTTACTAACACACGCCCTGATAGGAGTCAGCGTGGATCAGTTAGTAGAGAGCTGAGCTGCTGGCTGTCTGGCTGATATTCGATTTCCGATGGGGAATGGGATTTTTCATCACAACTGAAAATGCAGACTTACTCCCAGGTCTACTCAGTCTTCTGTAAGATGAGTAACGAGTCTCTCTTATTGTCACATCGGCCGGAGCTATTCGCTGGCCCCATCTCTTCCTGCTAGTGCCGTGGCCTAGTAATTGCAGAGCTCTCCCCACCGTGAACCCCACGGACACATCTTAGAACCCGTTGTGTTTGATTTTGACATCTTACGATAAAATTCCCGATTATTATCACGTCGATCATTCTTTTACGTCAATGAATTATGTTATCAAATATTATCGAGCGAGATTCGTTATAACATTAGAAGCGTTATGAATTCACGACTTTAATTAGTTACGTATATTTTATTAGTTACGTATAATTAGTTACGTTAGTTTAGTATATTAGTTACGTATAATTAGTTACGTTAGTTTAGTATATTAGTTACGTTAAATTAGTTACGTATATTTTATTCAACAACTGATTAGCAGGTTCTTGAAAACGTGCAAGTGTAAGTTATTAGGGTTGTTTACTCACATTGAACTTTTCAATGAAAAAAATTTTTTCTTCAAATTAAGCAGTGCAAGTAAATTATAATTTAACGACAACTTACTAGGGGGACGGATTTAAGTTAGACGGCTCTAACTCATGCCTAAATAAGGGGGCCATGAAGAGGTTTGGACCTTTTTTATACCTTGGAAGGGGGGCCCGGGACCCAATTCATGCTTTTATTTTACCTTTGTTGATTCTGGGGCCCTAATCATGCCACCCACCTGTGTATTCCAACCTGTACACAAAGGCTCGATTCCCTTTCTTTGTTCTCTTGTTTAATTGAAATAACCCAAACTTAAAATACTGACGATGCAAAATAGAAATGTAATAACGTAACTTCAATACTTTCAAATAACATTTGGAAACTAAAAATGTTTCAATCTTTTTAGCCTTTGAAAAAATCTGAGTCAGTTTCCTCCTTGATCCTATATTTCACTCTTCCAAAATATTATTTCACAGTTATTCTTCTGATGACGTAAATTGTCCCCTTTCTCATAAATATATTAAACCATTTGTTAGGTAGCTGAAACATTACCAAAGTGCGACGAATTTTCAAATCATCTTTTGTTGGGTTTTCATGGGCAAAATCTCGTATTGCTAAATCATTCCCTTTTCAACGAAGCGCGTCTCACTTATCCACGAAAAAAAGTGAACACGCTGAGAAACGTGAAGCGAGAAACGAATGACTGATTGCGGCAATCGTTCGTAATTAACCACAACCACATAGCCACACAGTTTTCTGGGTGACCACAAAGTTGCGGTGATATAGTGTCGGTTTAGAACACTTTAAGATGAAAAGTGCTCTACACACCGAAAGCAGATTGGGGAAGTCCATCCACAATTCGAACAGCAGCTGCTCATCAAAACGATTTGAAAATAAATTATGGTTTATATAACCAAAACTAAACATTTTTATATCACGTTCAGATATTGTACGTTACTTGCCGAAGGTTTGATTATTTATTGCAACGATCTTCATCTTATAAATATAATTATGGGTACATCTCTATTAGTATTTGGTGAATAAAAATAAAGTATGTGGGTAACCGGATGACTCGGATGGTCGTATGATTTTCAATCAAATCGTAAAAAATAATTAATTTGGTACCGACGCATATCATGATCTTGACAAAATGAATTCAAAAAATATTTTTCGGAAATGGTTTCATCCTATGGTTTATTTACTCAGTTACAATACTGTGTAACCATTAATATAACGATTATGGTTAATTCCATACGTAACTATTTTGCTAATTTAGTAACTGCACATTTTACGTTGCCATTATAAGATTTTTTGAGTGTGTCCGGGTCTAAGAAGTATTTCTGAAATTTTATGGAATTGACACACTGTATTTATCCGGTAGAACACATACAAAGAGTAAATACAAAATAACCATTTGTCTTCAATTGTCTCAACGTCTCGAATATGTACGTGAGAGGTCCGGGTTCGATTCTCGTCCGAGAAAGTTATAGTTTCATTTATTTTTGTCAACATGATCTACCTGATTATACTTTCCTCGTGTGTTTAACATTTTATTGTATTTATTTACAAAAACATTTGTAATTAAAGAACAAATTTTAAGTCATATGTCTCGTAAAACGCCGGTTTAATCAGTTTGGTGTGCTGTAGGTGGTAAATCTGAGTTTTCGGATTCTAGACATAAATGTTGTGGATGGCTCTTTTCATGATGCAGCGCGTGGTCAGCAAATTTAGTTTTATTCGCATTTCAGTTATGCAGCAGCTATTTATTAATAGTAAAAAATGTTAGAAAGGAGATGAAAGTATAAACAGACTTATCATATATCGACAAAAATGAATTTAAAAGATTCCGCACCCCCGGTGGTTCGAATCCCGAACTTTCCGAGTGTGAAACAGCACATTCCCGCTAGACCATCCAGCTCTTTTATTGAGCTACATTATTTGCATTATTAACAGAGCAAGTATTACACTCGTTTCAAACTAACTATGCAGATATAAGGAACATTAGAATCTTCAGCTATCTTATAAGAAGGTAATACGTTTGCTAATAAAGCTCTCTCACATCGAGCATAACGACGTCTCCATTCTTCTAAGGCTTGTTGCTTTCGTTCGTCACTTTCTTGACCTCGTGTTTCGATTGCACGCAGTCGTAAATTTTCCAAACGCTGACTTCTTTGTCGTGAATTTACTTCAGATATCCGCTGACTTGCTATTCGTTTATAATTTGTATACAAATTCAAATACGCCCAAGATCAGTGATACATGGAGTTGGGTCATGTGAAGATCTCGAATGCGCACACTGCCAATCTTTTGTTCGTCGTATGCTGCTGTACTGCCACCAGTGGCATCCATATATACTTTTGGTGCACGAATTTCCGGAAAACGCGAAATTTCACCAAATCGATACCTAGCCCATTGGATTCCTGGGGTAAAAATACCCTTATATGACAATTATGGTGACAATTCTTAGAGTCATTTCCGGGAAATACATCTAATTGCTCGTTTAAGAGTATTAGATGGATAAATAAATGAATGAAAATTGAAAGTAATTGAGTTACAACTTAACATCTGTAAAATAAATTTCTATAACATTTTGCATCCATATTTTTAACAATATTAATTAAAATAAAGGTCTCACTACTCCAAGTCAAAAATAAATTCAAATTCTCCCAGAATATCCATGGGATACATGAAAAGTAGAGCTCCGCAGTTTCTTGACCTCGGCTCCTCGGCACATGGAGTAGTATGTGTGACCAGTATTGCTCTCCGACCGATTCGTCCCTCTGCTTGCACCCTGTGCTCATTTTATATCATGTTTAGTTGACTTGTTGGTGAGACTGGACGTTAAGGTATCAGTAAGAACATTGAAGACGTTTTCAGGTATTTTAATATCATTTGAACATTCTTTTTTTTTTCATAGTTTCTCCTATAGTTTATGAAAGCCCCTTAACTTGAGATATGCTTCTACAGATTGGTTTATTTTTCGATTCATATTGTTAGAACTGCTTTTGGTAAAAGTTTAATACCAAATATATTTCATTTTTTAAATACATTTTTACTTAGAAAAGAATTAACAAGGGAACTTTCAATAAGCGCAGGTCGAAAGTGTTCCTGATTTTTTATACAGAAACGTGTTGTCTGTTAGTATGTCCTGTCAAAATATTAACGACAATTGGCACGCTGGAAGGCACTGAAAAAAAATCGAGAAGTTTGCCAGTTTTTGGTGTCTACTTTCTGCTCACACTTTGGACAATCATGAGGAAAATCAACCATTACCACTACAAGTCTAAACTCTTGCCGTAGCAAAAGATCACATACTGCTCTCATAAGTTTTGCATTGCGTGAAGTGATATCTCCTCAATATCCTTCTCCGATACTGAATCTCGTTATTATAACAAAATACGAATTCTATCGCTTTATAATTAAGATGTTTCACACATTTATGGGACCTTAATTGTAAAGTTCTATTTCTTATTTTTAAAATATCGAAACAAATTTTGGTTTTATATCAGTTAATGTATGAGTGGGATATTATTGCAATACAAAACTAGTGGTGCAAAACCATTGCAGATAGTTCCTCATATAAGTTTCTCCGCCTGCAGCATAGTAAGAAAAAATTGTATAGTGAAAGTGTCGTCTCTGGCGTGGTTCTCAATAATATCTTAAAAGTATTATGTAAATGTAATTTCGTTGTAGACAGAAATTGATGTATTTTCGTACCTGAAGAGAGCTTGCTGCCCTCCTATGTATTTTATCATTATCATATCCTTCATTCCAGTTTCCGAAAAGTGTATTCTACGTCTGCTTGGTCCATTTACACTGCTAAATATTATTCAGGCTTCTTGAAACTATCAACTAATGTGTAGGTGTAGCAGAAAAATTATTTTACTACATCTATACCTAACTTTCAAGCGAAATACCGCTAATGTAGATGTAATGCTTACTAATTGTACTTTACGTTACTTTACAATTTTAAGCAAAATCGTTGGAGCCGTTTTTGGTGAAACATTCAAAAGAGTACTTTGATTTTCATGTAAAGTACCCTTTCTTTTAAAGTTTAAAAAAATATTAAAGCACGTGCGTCGACAAAAAGTATATTCTACCGTAAATAAGAAACGCGAATTAAATTTATTCATCCATTTACTCAGAATCGCTGCGCTTCGACGGACAGACAGACAGATGGATGGACGTTATGCCAAACACCACCTTTTCAGAATCAGGGATCGCTAAAACGGATATTTCCGTCGAAATCTCGCTTTCGAATTTCTTCACGATTACAATACTCTCTGTATACTACGCATATAAGAAAGTAAAAACGTGAGGTAAGTAAAACGATGCACATTTTGTTAATAGGTAGTTCGTTTATTTATAACACTGAAACACTAAAAGTTTTCATTCTATTCCAGTTTTCCGATTATTCATACTTTAACTTGAAATTATTAACATTCAGCAAAAGAATTAGTATATTCCAGGAAATTGGAAGTGGATGAAGAAAAGAAAACTTAACAATATTCGTGTACTCAATACACAGTAAGAACTGCGTTGAAGGAAGTTTATATATTTCGTCTGTTGCTTCTCGTCCGCTTGCTAGGAGTGGTTGTACAAAATCAACAGAAATGACTCTTCACCGTGCGAAAGGAATCTGTTTTTCGTAATTTTTTCAGTGTTTTCAGTGTACTATCGTCGCTAATATTCTCAGGATATACTAATAGGCAATGTGTTTCAGTATGAAAAATCAGGACCACTTTCGACCTGCGTTCATTGAAAGTTCCCTTGTATGAAAAACCTCGTCCGCAACACTTTGTCAATACAAGGTTCCTTTTCACCAACATCTGTCTTCAGATACTCTCATTGACCTGTTATGTGTCGCAATTCTTTGTCGGGCGCTATTCCAATGTATCTCTCATACATCCACACTCCACTACATATTGATATTTGACACTTGATCATATTGAGAGAATGGTTGACTTCATTTATTTTTTTCATTATTTTTTGTGTTTTCATGTACAATGCTCGTAATTTAAGAGAAGTGATATTTATTTAATTTTGCAGGTAATTATGAGATATTCAGTTAAAGATTTTGTGTGGCCTATACGATTTGCGGTATAGCGATCCTTAATGCATTCCCATGTTTTATTTAACGTCTGATTCATCACGTGTTTAATCAAGTCGTTATGCGACAATTTGAAACTAAAAAATGTTTTCCAATGCAATAACATCCACGATGACATATTCACTCCATTAACTTTATTATATATTACAAAATCTTTATAATTAACATGAGATATTACACGAAAATATATTTTCTCCATTACAGTTGGTGTCTTTTTATAATGAAAGAACTTCCTTCACGTTTTGAAGCAATTATGTATTTGCATGATAAATTAAATGGCGTTTCTATGTTGCTCATTGTTTTATTGGTATAAAGCTTTTTCGGCTGCATAGCAACCATCGTCAGTAACATACANAGTGTATGTTACTGACGATGGTTGCTATGCAGTCGAAAAAGCTTTATACCAATAAAACAATGAGCAACATAGAAACGCCATTTAATTTATCATGATTTGATAATGTTGCTAAAGCTCCACAATTACCAAGTAATTTTATATTTATTAATCTCTTGTAATACCCAATCTCATACGTGTGATTTTTTTATAATAAGGGTTAAGCAGATTTAGCTCCTCGTCGAAATCATTCTATTAACTTTCACCAAATGCTTTACGCAGGGGAGGAAAAATAATCAACTGAGACCGACCGCAAATTATGGTATTTGGTCGGGTCGGGTTGCAAAATCGATTCGTTCGAAAATCGATTGGTTTACCAATCAGTTTAATGAAACGACATGGTTTCAATAAACCGATTGGTTTTCGGATTAAATCCTAACCGACCCGATCCAACCGAGCTCGAATATTTTTGGTCGGTCTCGCTCAGTTATTTGCCCTCATAATATATTTGTTAATCTCATGTGTTATCCAATTCCAGTTTTGTGCTTTATAAGAGTAAGGGTTCCTCGTCGAATAACTTTCACCAAATACTTCAAACACTACTCGACAAAAAATCTTCATCCCCCTCCTACTTATTGTATCTCACCACAATAGACGTTTGGCAATTGTCTCTAGGAAAAAGCGAACGGCGCCGCTTGTGCGATGCTAGCGCGGTGGGCGGCCGCGTGAGCAAATAGGGCGACCACACGTTGCGGCGATTGCTGCGATGAGCGTCTCCTGCGGTTTTTGCAAGACTCTGCGGTCTCACCTTCGGAACCAGGAAGAAATCGTGTGACGAAGCCCTCTCCCAAAATACCCACAAGGAGGTGGACGGAGAGAGAGAGACCTTAAAGTGCTCGATGAATGGAAGGCAAGTTAATGAGGAAGGAGGTGCGTGTCGAGAAGGTCTCTCAAAAGACCACATGCGATATTCATTTTTTTTGTCTCGTAAATTGTAGGGGGTGTTGTAAAATGAAGCAAATACCAACTAAAAAGTATGAATAAGAATGTCAGAAATCCATTAATAACCCACCTTTCCCTCGGCGTTTTTGTTCATTTTTCCGTCACACTACGAGGTGGGAATTTGGGCGCTATAAAAAGCATTGATCATGTAGAAAGAGAAGACTGGCCGTTCTCCGGGGAGGTCTACCGCCCGCATCACCCGTCTGCCGCCGTCTTTAATAGCGGACGGGAGGCGGAGCTGAGGGATTGGGCATTCTGGAAGGGGGGGCAAGAGGCCACATCAGGGTGGTATTGGAGAAACGAAGGGAAGTGGGGAAGTTGATGAGTGAATGACTAGTGGTGAGATTGGTCCAAATGAAATTGTTGCTGCAGTGGGGGCCTCGTGTGCAGATGAAGATCCCCTACTGCTCATTTGTGGACGGCGAATGAGACATTGTTGTGAGAGGAAAAATATGAACATCGATGTGGAGGAGGGAACGGGAATGAGTGGTAAATTAGGAGAAGAGAGGAGATAGCTGTTATGGAGGCGTAATAGACATGTGGCTGCTGCTTAGAAAAAGCTCGGGATAAAGCAGTAAAAGTAAAAATGTGAAACGGAAACATGCTATTGGAAGATAATGATTCGTTAACATTTCGGGCAATTATTTCTTATTCGGAGGCGATTCAAATGCAGCTTATTACTGGTCAGGACAGACGTGAGGAGGAAAGAGAAATAATTTGCTTACATACACAAGGAGGTGTATACTCATTCAAGAGCGCCTCCTAAAACTGTATGGCTCACACCTCATCCTCCCGAACAGTAGAAAAATATTCGACCAAACTATCGTAATTAACCTGACTGTTTGATAACAATTCACTTCCAGATTATTCATATGTGATTGGTAGTTTTTTAACATATACGAAATCATTACTATCATTATTATAGACAGTGACGATACTTTCATTAAAACCTTTTTTTAGTTCCGTCCAGCAAATATATTTAAAAACTAATTATTTCTAAGGATTTTTCTCTCGATATTATTTAAAATACATTATGTTTTTGTTAATTCATACTCATATATTAATTATTCTTTCACTTTTTAGAAGAATCTTCTACTGTGACGTAATCTCATTCACATTGAAAATCTGATAAGATGATCAATAACTGTCAAATGTCTCAACCAATAAGAATTTGGACTCCAAGGTTTGGTCTGAAATAATATTGCATAGATTACAAAACTACATGAAATTTCATCTAAAATCAATATTACACCTTCTAAACCCATACAATTAGTAGAAGGATCGTCAAATAATCGTATCAAAACATCAATTTTATGCGGAAAATCATTAAGAATAATAATTAAAATATTCCTGTATAATGACCTTCCGGGAAAATCTGAACTTCAAAAGGGCCAAAAACAATACTTCAACGACAGTATTACATGTCTAATTATGTGCTTTAAAATTAGAACTGATTTAAGTCTTCTATTGTATAACAAAATAAGAAAACTACAAATATAATATGATTGTTTTTTTCTGTGGGTTTTGAATATTATTACCAATTGGAGATTGAATGTGAATACACAATAACTTAGATACACAATATCCGGAAGTGAACTGGGACCTACATCGTGTATTAAAAACAAACAGAGACGGAAGCGGTCGAGAAAATCAAGACACCGTAATTATACTTTAGAGGGTAAATTTGTTATTTATTTATTTAGCTGGAAAAAAATTGCTCTCTGTCGTAGCTGCGGTATATCAGATAAGTCGAAAGCTAAGCAACAAGACCAAAAACGTTGTTCAGCCTCCATACAACTAAATACGTTGAATAATTTGATTCGTGTAAAGAAGAGTTTATTATTGCGAAATAATCATTTCAAAATAATAATTTAGATTTGTCTCGTGAAGATGGAATAATTTCAGTTTTATACATTATGTGGTCGGTGCCATCATCCACCCATTGGGAATATCCCTGTTCATAAAGAACCCTATAAAATTGCCATAAACAGGTGGACCATGGAAACAGGTGAAAATAGACTCCAATATTCAAAATGTATGTCTTGAAAATAAGGAAAATAGTAAAAAATATGTTATTTTACATGGTGATTGTTTATTAAATGACACTAACTTACTTGAAACAGTTGTTCCAAATCGTAGTTCATTCAACTGTTACATGCGCACATACTACCAGTAAGTTGAGTAAATCAAAACCAACTTAATGAAACTTTTCAGTGCACGCGTAATACGATTCAATCAACACCGAAAATCATAAATTAATAAGACAGAATAATAATAAATGAGTAAATCTCGAATGTTCGTCCTCTTCTCCTTCACGGATCAACGTATTTTCATATACGTTCTCTATATTACCTCACAAACATGTTACAATAAAAAGTAGAAACTCTAACAAAATCATTCCTTAGGTGAAAATGTTTGACAATTAAATATACAAATTAAATTAACTTGTGTGGTCTCGCCAACCATATGTTTCTTTCGACCGAACTTTTCCTTGTCCGGAACATTTGCCACTTTTCCTTCTCCGGTGGAAGATTACTGAAGATGAGCGCTTTGCGGTCGATAGTCGGTTCTAACAATAAACACATGGTTGATGAGACCACACAAGTTATATTGATTTTAAATTACACCAACAATCAATCACCTATTCCATCTATAAATTTACAAATTTTGCGGGAAAGTGACGTTTGTATTGTATTCTAGATAAATATTAAATAAGAGCGAAACCCCGGGCATATTATGTAGTTATTCAAAAATTGTTGATTTAAAAAACTTCTTAAATACCAAAATTATCTCCAAAATAGTAATTATAATTGTTTATATTGCAAAGAGTTGATTCTAGTTTAGAAAATCTATTACATCGTCACTTTCATGGGACCAAGAAATCTTACCAAAACCCATAACTATAGACTTATTGCTCAGGTTTCAACATATTGAGCCATTGGACGTAGTGTCTTCATAGCTGATATTCGTCGACAACGATATAATAATCGTTTGCCTACAAAGATGACTGTTCCAGATTCAGGAGATGTGATGTAAAGATGGGATAGAATTTGTGAGGAGTTTTATCATTTCTCCAATTTGATTTCTGTCCTACTCCATTTTTCTGACCCCCCACGTTGGCCACCTGCGAAAGCATACTGGCAGCCTTTTCTTGGAAGCGGGAGAACATGTTCCAAATGTATACACATGTTCATTGTAATCTTCATCGTCAAAAAAATATCTCTATATTCATTTAAAACATAACAAACACAATAATAAAAATGAGACATTCCTTGCTTATATAAAGAAGTATTTGCATATAATTACATCCTAAGTATCAAGAGCTTCCGAGATCAACTGTACATCCTGCAGGGTTCACTGTTTAAAATCTGCGCATTCGATTTAATGTTCAAGTATATGAACATTATTTCAAAGCTTCCATGAAAAATTAATGTTCCGTATTTTCAATTTTTCAGTCCAGGTACATTACCATTACTATATATTACATTTATTGATATTATCAAGTATAGTGAAATCATGAGTCTCCTAAAACTAAAATTTTAATTCATGCATTAATTTCGAAGTTAAAACCAGGTACACTAAATGAAATGCATGTGAGTACATTAAAAGTTTTTAACAATGTGATTGACTTATATATGTCAAATGAGACTATGCTGTTAGTGCTAGTCATATCTTGGCTAATTATTCTCAAAAATATTCTTCAATTTCTTCTAAAACATTCTGTCGAGTAAAAGACTCAATATCCGCAACCTCCCTTCATTAAGTTCAACCATTACTCTAATAGATAAACATCTATTGACTTCAAGTGAACCTTTTCCTGCTCATACAAATCGTTTAACACTTGAGACTTGATACTTTTACATCAAATGGATAAAAACTTTTTTCATGCACAGATTCATGTACTCGTTGCAATGATACAGTATCATCATACTCTCCACTTATAACACAAAGATGGGTGTTTATCGTGGAATTTATTATATTTTTCACGTTTTACTTAATTTATGTTTTATTTTTTATTTTTCACAAAGAAAAATAAAGAGTCACTCCAACTACGAAGTAGTCGTGCCGACTACTTTACGTGGATGGTTTATGACCGTCCACTTACGTAGTCAGCACGTCTACTTTTCGTAGCTGTCTGAGAGACAGCGCCCACAAGTACTGAAGTAGCGCTCCACGGCTACTTTTTCGTGCACGGAACAGTTCGGCAAGTAGCCGTGATGCCTAGTTTATATCGCCAGCAAATGCATGCGCTTATATCGTCGTGTGGTAGGTTAGGAAGCAAAATTCTAGCTGTTCTTATATATTTATTACAAACAACTATACATAGGTACATTTATAAATCTTCACAAGAAAGAAGAAAATGATTTAATAGCAATACTTCGCTAAAAAAATAAAAACTTATTATAAATATATATAAATTGACATATTATTCCATTCAATTCAATTGGGCTTTATTTGAACATAAAAATTTATACAAATCTTTCCTTCAGTGGACATATTATACACCTTAGATTGTAAGGAAAAAATCCTGTGTTTAAGACTATTTTCAGGAATTTATTCAATGGTACAACAGGAGAAGTTCTCACAAATACACTTCTCACTCGAATCTAGAAAATGAATTCAACACTGTATGAGAACAAGGTAATGACAATGGTTGTACGAGTTCAGAGAATATTTTTTAATATGCGTCCACAAGTACTTTGTGTATCTTGTAATGCCCATTCTCTCAACTTTGTAGTAATCGAGACCTTGATTTCATGATATTCAGTCTAAAAAAATCATCAAAATTGAGTTGAAGTTTGCTGAAGGCAACACCAACTGAGATCTACACCTGGATCTGACTTAGGATAATTTTTGTTGGATAAAAACTCAACAAATAATGTGACAAGGTTCTAACTGCGTTTTTATGCAAATGAAATCAACTTATTTCAAGACTATCAGATCCGGTAGCAAACATTTGTGAATAATATATGATTTTACAATAAGTTCATAGTTTATTTTCACATTTAAGTGCTCCTAACAACATCATTGTTAATAGGCATACTCCTTTTGTATGAAATAAAATAAGCACCTCAAATACTAGTTTTCAAAAACATTACATTTAACACAATAAAAGCATGACATTAATATTTTAGAAATGTATCATGATTCAGTAAGTTTCCAGAAAATTACATCTGCTGCATTTTCTTGTGCCAAACTTGAAACAAAATTATTTACTAATTCACACAGTACTGTTAAACTTTCATCATAGTTTCTTTACTTATATTAAATTCTTTTTTATATTTTTCTCTCTCCAGAAATCACTGTAGTGAAGACTCATAGCGAAGGTGACAATTATTATTAAATAAATGTCACAATTCGTGTTTAACTTGAATTTGACAAAATTCTCTAACCAACCTAGGCAATTATATTAATCACGTTTTTCAACATTACTTCAATGCGTTTTACCTTGGGGCCAAGTAGCTTTCAAGTGACCTTACTCTCATTACAAGCCAGGCAAGGCTTCCAACATTCGGACAAACAGGGAGTAGCTTGACATACCTTCCTACTACATTTTTCTCCTTGGAAATACTAAGTTCAACAATCGGGAAAAAATTTAGTTAAGTAAATATTTTCTGAAACATTACTCTCTAACTGTTTTTCTCCAACGAAAGACAAAAAGTTTGGACAAAAATAACATTTTAGGAATATCCAATTCAAACACACAGATAAATCACCACAAGCACCACATCTTCGGCAAGCATGAATTTGAAGGGAAACAAAATTATTAGATAAAGTTTGAACTTGAGTACAGGCAATGATTGGCTGAGGACTAGAGTAAGGTCTTACGGAAGCATGCAACATACTGTAAAGTAAATTGTAGAGAAGAGAAGGGTTGAAATACACAAGTAATATAATTTATTATGTTAAGAGGAAAATTAAATTAAGGTGCTCCGTAATGACTTAGTTCGCAGGCAGAGCGATTAAACTGTAAGATGACCAAAAATAAAAAATAATATATTGTGGTAAAACAACCTGACAGTGTGAAATTGTTGAAGAATATAATATAAATTTCAATGCATTTACATATCTTTATCAATCTGAATTAAACTAAGAGGAAATATTTTTGAAAACAAAAGTTATTGTTCTATTCATTTTATGTAAATTGTAGACTCCACTTTTAAATGTAAGCAGTATCTAGTGAACATTCAGTGTTCAATTTTCAACATTAAAAAACTTCTCATAAAAATACACTTCAAGGTAGACTTTCTACTCCTACCATGTTAGCTATGAAAAGAGCTAAAAGTAGATATCGAGAAAGATTTTGATAAATTTAAGAGGAAATACAAAAGATATTTGAATATCGCAGAAAGGAATTATTTTATATACATAATATATATTACCAGCAATGTGGTAAATTCTGACATTGTAAACGAAGAAAATGTGACTTCATATTTACCACTATTTATCTAAATTATCTCTTTGACTTCAAGTATTTGTTGAATACATGTTGCTGTACATGTTGACACCAGGGTCATTAAATATCGAATAAAAAAAAATCCAAAAACTTTATCAGATTTTGATAAAATTTAATATGAATTTATTTTACAAATTATTAGTAATTTTTCAACCCATTTGGAATTTACTCCGTAAATTTTAAACAAATCGCTTCTAAACATCACAACACGAAACTTCTGAATTGCTTTGGAAGCTCTGCTCATTGAGGCAGAGAGCTGGAAGAGGTATTGTTTTACAACTTTCATAATATTTACAATGGTGTACTAGCTACATTACACACGTAAAGATGAAAACATTATATTCAAAATTAAAATTTGGATGTGTAATTTCTCAAAGAAATGTTTTTATACCTTTTTTAAAATTAATTTAATGAATAGTTGGTACACTTACTTACTTCATTTCATGTCCTACGGTGAACATTAGGCCACGCGGCCTGTTCTTTCACCTATTTAATATCTTGATTAGGCAGGAGAGATAATTGGCTTGTTGAAGAGATAAACGTTGATAAAATACAAAAGTGGAATGATAATGAGTTAAAACAAAAGGATGTATATGTAGTAAGAGCGGTAATACAATATTTCCCTTAATTCTTACTAAACGCCTACAATGATATGCGATACTTACCTATTCAGCGGTATTTTTATTCTCTATAGCTGTTAGTAACACTTCAGCAGTTGATCAAGTCCAGAACAATAGCAAAGTATTCGCGAAAAAGTATTATACATACTTCGCCGGAAACACATTAGGTATTGTAAATAATGAGTAGTCTATTTACAGACACTAGACACTAAGACAATGCTGGAAATAAAAAGTATTTCTCATTTTGCCTTATGGTTTCAGGCACAGATTTGCTACTTGGCCGGTAACATATACACTTCATGGGCACGTTATACAACACACATGTTGGTAATAATGATGCACCTCCTCTAGTACAGTGAATCATAGTGATCACTCTTCAATACCTGTTCCCACCTCTTTTCTCTACAAGGCGCTGTTGTAAGTATTAATGACACGGTCCCTTACTTACTACCGAAAAGTAAATTTGCTGATCATCCTTCACGTCTCCAAACACAGTTTGTAACTGATTTTTGGTACCAGTAAATTGACCATAATGAATAAAATGTGTGTGAATACTAGTAACTACATCGTATTACAGTGTTGATGAATGATAATTGTAATTCAATAGATTGTAAACAATAAGCACATTCAAGTAATCACAAACTTTTGGGAAAATGTTATTTGAGTTGTTTACATATATATCCCTGAAGGAGGTACAAATTGAATGAAAATAATCTAAATTGTTATCTCGAAGACCTAAGCATAAAAGATTTTAAAATAATTTTAAAAGAAGATAATTACAAATTATTCAACATAAACGAGTAGATCCATTACATTTGTTTCGAATAATGTCATTCCTTTCCAAATATAGAAATCTCTTAGATTGCGGTGAACCTCACCGCCAGGTAACAGATTAATCATGTTACGTCGAATGAAAATGGGAGACGGGACCGGGGTTCGAACCCGGGACCTTGAGCTCAGCGCGCTCATGCGCCTACCGACTGCGCCATCCCGTTCGCCACCCGGGCCCTACGTCGCTTTAGTCTCTACGAGACCACCTCAGAGGTCTTTCGGTTTCACAAGTTGAATGAGAATGATAGATAGACCCGGGGGGCGAACGGGATGGCGCAGTCGGTAGGCGCATGAGCGCGCTGAGCTCAAGGTCCCGGGTTCGAACCCCGGTCCCGTCTCCCATTTTCATTCGACGTAACATGATTAATCCTTTCCAAATACAAATCCAATTCCATTCTCGCTCGTCACAATTTCATCTCGTGTTCAATTCCCGGTGGGGACAGAAAAAATGTAGCTTTTCACATGAATGTTCCTGGTCACATAGCTGTGATAATTAAAAAGCGAACCCTCCTTTTTCTATCCACCTCCTCCTAGTGTCAATAACTATTACTATTACTAACTACTCCCACTAACACCTTCATGTGGGCCAAGATGTCGGTAAACTGACCTACTAACATTAGCCTATCACCCAACTCCTACCTCCTATCACTCCATGCAGATAAGATTCAATAGCACGCTACATTTCCCATTTACAAATACTACAATAGAAAAAATGCAAGACAGTATTGCATAAGATACAATTACAAATCATACGGAGGATTACAAATATACTTGATTTCAGATTCCACAACAACATTCATTTACTACAATTTTAAAATACGTCTTGTCACAGAATTAAAGGATAGAAATGATAAGGCAAAACTCTTGAAGATTCAGTATAAAAAATAATAATGAATCATCAATGTTATACAGTCACCCCTGTCAATAAAATAATTCTTAAGATTGTATTTCCTTTTGAAATCTCTGGAAAAATAGTAGTAATATAGAATGTATCAAATGAAAGGATTCATATTTATTTTATGGAGCACAAATATAGGAATATATATGCAAGAATGACAAATTCCTAAAGAAGTAGACTTAAAGCAATCCTAAATCATTTTACTCGTATTAGATCTTTAGATAAAAATATGTTTGATACAACACATACTACTGTAAACGATCACTCTATACTGAGCAGATTTTTAGTTTTCTTTTTGTTACATAAAAACAAAAAATATTTAAACAACTAACATTGGATAGCTTCACTTCCTTAACATACCCCGTAGGTTTCACACTCTACATACATGGACCTCTTAAAAAATTAAAACCCGATACATTCACATATGCAACTTATTGTCTAAAGGCAGATAATATTTGTAATTAATGAACTACTAAATATCACAGAATTTACGCTAAAAATATCTGATGGTTCTCACTTTCACAGCAGGGATAAGCAGCACACAAAAATCACTCCTCGTCACTTTCTTCAAATACATACGTAGTCCTTGCCCTATAAAAAAATTCCAAATTAAAACTAACAAGGACTGAAAAGATATATTATTATTGATATTTGTATCATTGATTTTGAGAAATTGGAAACTTAAGACACTGAGTCGCAATCAGTAAACCTAAATAATATTGTTCAATCATCAAGTTAATACGAAACTCATATAGCAATGGATATGGTCTTATCTTACTTACCTCAAGTACAATTTCTTCATCGTCAGTCATCACAATCAATATTTTAAGAATCTAAACAAGAAACATTTCGTAATACTCCATAAAAGCTTTCTAACATAATTTAGGTTAATGTTTTCTTCCCACCATACGAGGTCACTTCATCGTAAGATTAAGAAGTCCTGGAATCGCAGCATAGAAATCTAAATTTCAACAGTTGAATCCAAGAACAGCATCTTAATGTTTTAATTAAAACATTGAGGATCTTCCTACACTCTAAACAAACTCACCGGTCTCACAACAAACGTACAAACTTCGCACGGATCACAACGCTTGGCGTCTGAACAGGAGAGTGACGAAACGCGGCACACTCTAATTCCTTACATTTTTCGTTCGCGCGCTCAAATTAGACTGAGACAACCGTACAATATTTTCCGTGCGCCATAACATGTTACTGTTTGTCGCCTCATCGACCGACAACTCCCGTATACAGCTATCGGAATATGCTAGCCACGCCACTCCCTTCAAGAGAAAAGATACAGGGAGACGGCTCAACGTTGGAAGTAGTTAGCGGGCCGGTCTTTTACTCAAGCACTTTAGGTAACTGGCACAGCTATCGTTTTCGCTTCTTCTGACCATTGAACAACATGGGTCAACTACTCCCATACTTCCAGTAGCTTCCTAGGCTTCAACTACGAAAAAGTAGTCTGATGAGCTACATCATTTTTCTCCGTGTTGAATACATTTATTCAAGGCTACATCGAATGTGCTTAAAAAGTAATTTTCAAAACATAATATGTGATGAAATATAAAAGAATAAAATAAATTTCATAAATAATTATCAACAATATTTCAGATTATATGAATCTTGTTTTCACATTCAAATAATTGAATTTTGTCTGATTAATACTTCTATGGAAACCAGGTTTTTAATAAATTTAAAAAATAATGTTTTAAACACCATTGAAGCCGTTAAAAATCCCTATCACAACTTTTTTTTACATCACGATTCGATTTCATCTTCTAACATCGCTGCAGTCCGCTCTGCCCGCAGGCAATGAGAGCGTGCATACGCGTGCAGCCAACCACGCCTGGCCCTTCCACGCTCCGCCTCTTTTATGAGCATTTTATGGGGCCCCTGAGGCAAGTGCCATTCCTTCATTGCACGCCGTCTCTACCTCCTCTATTCGCTTTGCTTTTCAAATCTTTTTCCGTACATTCTTCGTCCTTCACTATTCGTCATGTCCTCTCATATCTCCAAGAAAAATTACTTTCAATATATAAAAGAAACAAATGTTTCGAATAAGATTGCCAGCGTGTCAATGGTGGCTTATCTGTTCACTAGAGCCACGTAGTTTTTCTGTTTCATTACATTACGTTGTTCATATTTCAGTTCGCAAGCTGAAAAAATATCATTGTTCTAGTGATTCTATTGTGAAAAAGTAGAAGGTCCCTTGCATGAATCCAGGGACTAAATTAGTCTATTGTCCTACACGTAGTCATGCACACATTTTAACCGCTAATTTGACAATTATTTATCACAACAACAACATACATACCTGAACAGTTGTATTTTGAATGACTATGGCAGGTATGGGAGACTGTGAGAAGACATATCGATTGGATCGTGAATGATGCGCTAAAATGCGCTTCCCTGTATTCGGCGCTCGTTATTTGAGATATGTTCGTAAAGCAACATCACAGATGTGACCAATCCAGGTGACTTGAATTCGTCTAATGAAATTTGGACCTTGTGGAGTTAATATTTCAATAAAACTATACTGAAGTTGCAAGGGTTCTTAAGGATACAGTCTCCGATGCGACGATTCTTAAATAAATTTCCAAGTAATATGTAACAGGATCGATATAAATTAAACTATCACACGTATCACAAATTCAATAAAGAAAAGAACAATGTTGCAAAACTAGAAACAACTCTTCATACACATTGTTTGATTGTATTGGGGAGATTGATTAATGATTAGCAGATTTTAATACACCATGATACATGAAATACTGATATAAAGACTACAACAGAACATATTATATTGGAAGTTTCATAAATGGTTATGTGGTTGACTAGTGCCTATCTCGCTCAGACTACCTTAAACGGACGTTATACAGAGTCTTAAAGGTACGTTTACATTGCATACATGTATGAGAAAGTTGTCTGAGATACATGTCAATTTGTATGAGCTAGTGCCATATAATTACTCTTTGACAGGACAGGACCTCAGACAAATCCTCATACGTTTTGTATGAGCTTCATTCAGGATATACGAGTACATGTATGCGTATACAAGTCGCAAATGCATTTGCGCATGCGCGGAACCCATGGCCAGTACGCGTTCCGCCATGTTTGTTTACATTCTTGCAGTGCTTTTGTAGGTTATATCATTGTTGTCAAACGTATTTCACGTAATCTATTGATTCCTGAAATCGTAAGTTTTGAATAGTGCATATTATATTGAATTGTTACATTTAGATTTGTTCATTTCTTTAGTAGATTAGTATATCAGTTTGTGTTCTTCCCTCGAGATACACCGAGAGTCCTCTGATACAAATCGCATAGTGTAAAGGCTGCCGTAAACATGTATGAGGTAGAAGTGTCTTGAGTTCATACAAATCGCAAACTTTCGAAAACTTGCGTTCACATCTCATATAAGTGTAAACGTTCCTTGAAGGCTATATCTTTTGAAACGTTCATTCATTTATTAACTCATTAGTAATTATTCCTATTATTAACTTCCTGGATCCTAAGTTACATAATGTACTGATTTTGCAACTAAAAGAAAATTCATCTAGTTCAGCTTTTGAGCTCATCACCGAAACAATTTCATGCCTTAATCGAAACTCAAACATGGGATGTATAGAATTTTCAAGTTATCTAATTTTTCTTCAAAGATGAAAATGTGAAATATGTTTATATCGTGAAGTGCTCATCTACAAAATTTATTATGAATGGAATCAGCTTCTGGCGGAATATAACGTTTGTGTTATCTGAACCACATTTTTATTTTTCAATTTGGAGTAAAAGATGAGAATTTTGATCTATTCGAAGTCACGCTAAATCTATAACCTGTTCATCACAACTGTAGTAACGTACATCAGTTCATCCCTAGAGTAGTAGGTTCATCCACATGCACGTCTTAATTACATAGTTTTTCAGAGTCCGCTTAAACTTCGCGGTATTGTTTTTGTGGGATGAAGCGTAAATTTTGCCCGCTCTATTTCTTTTATTGGTTACAAGAAAACTATGACGGCGCTGTTTTCCTCATTCTCTGAAGGTAACGTGTTATAAGTAGGTCAAGGCATGGCACTGGCGTAGTTTTAAAACGCAGAGAAGATAGCTCTTTTCCTGTACAATGATATGGCCTTCATTCACCTGTTTCTAATGGAATGTTTTTCATATCCTTTAAAAGTGTCGTGTGAATTGGAGTTCCACATCAGCATTAAGAAGAAAAACTTCCTGGAAAGAAAGTTGCGCATATAGGAAACTACCTGGACTTATTTATCGCTCTCTTTATAATATCATATCCCCGTTGACTGAAGTCAAGTTGTAACTTTTCACAAAACTTCAGTCTTCAGTCTTCAGTCACGTGATGCGGCCATTTCCGTTTGATCAGTACTTTCCACTTTTCTTTTTTTTGTGTGAATTATTTTTGTAAATGCCCAGTAAGGTGTAAAAATATTCTCGTCATTGCGTTCCTATATCCATTTGCTAAGTTGTAGTTGGTTTCTTTCGCAATATGAAGCGATACGTTTGCCAGGATATAAAAGAATGCTTAAGTCCACGAATGTTTCTCCATATAAGGCCACAGTAATTGAAAGTGAAATAATTAAAAATTTTGCGCCGTAAGGGTATAAAAATTCATCGCCACTGGACAAAGAATGGTTTAAACTTCATTTAANTTTTTTTTTTTTTGGGGGGGGGGTACTCTGACGGATATAGTACTTAAAGGTAGCTTACTTCAGAGAAATTATATTGATGTGTAATTGTTGTCCGTACAACATACTGTCAAACAGTGAACCTCATCAACTCATCATATTGTCATGCAAATTTCAAGGATGAACTACATATTTTTGCTGAGAACATTACACATAAAACATGAATTCGATCGAATGATCAACAAACCAGAATAGAATTTATTGTAAAATAATATTTTAGATTTGCAGGAGAATACAACCAAAGCAACTAATATTATTTTGATTTTAAATTGCCTAAATGTTTCTATGTTACAAGTGATACAAAGAAGTGTGATATTTTCATAACATCACTCAGCATTTTTCAATTAAGTTTCATTTCTGTTTTGAATATTGAGATTTGTTATTTTTACGCCAGAGAGTAGGAACTGTGGTAGTTTCTTTTAGCAGTTATTGCCAAACAAAAATGTTTTATTGACACTGGTTAACAACTATTTAGGGTGAGTGCTCTAGTGCTCAATATCTAAGAACAAAATATTACTAATTTTCTCTCCTTTTTTGTTGCTGTTAATTGATGAAATCTGAACCTATAGTTTCGTTTGATTTTCTTTGTTAGCTTATGCTGTATCCATGTCAATGTTTTCAAACAGAAAATAATCGAGCTGCTACTGACATTACTTCATTTTCTAAAATTCACTATTATTATTATTATTGCGTCTGTAGTAAAAAATGGAACGAGCTAGTGGTTGACATGAGTGTTTGGAACCCAATACGGTGACAAAAAATGTAATTTACACATTTATTCCGGTTATTTCGACATAAATTTTATACATTTTCATATATCTCTATTCTATATTCACATGTTACTGGCAGCATATATCTCAATTTTCATTTGTATATGAAAAACATCATACCTAGATTAGTTGAATTCTGAACTCCTCTTTGTCACACTTAGCAAACTATCTAGACTTGCTGTAGTACACCTTGCAAGTATATGCATGCAATGGTAGGTAGCC
>NNCF01130098.1:210185-287186 GCA_002313205.1 Laupala kohalensis | reverse complement strand
GTTGTCTGGAGTAGGTGAGGGAAACCCCAGTTGAAACCTTCACCCAGTTCGACCGAGCAGAGTTTCAACTCACGCGAATATAAGCGAATATCAGTTGATCTTAGTAGACCGATTCCACTATTTTCCCTTTTTCTCATTGATTTACATTTCAGATTTTATTAAAATATAGATTTTAAAGCAATGATGCTACTCTTGAACATTGATTTTCCGAGTGTCCCTTATATTACCGACAATCATCGTTTTTTGAGGTTGAATGCGTGTTTTTTCCCTTCTTACCGGCAGAATTCTTCATGACATTTTCTTCTAGTCCTCATATCGATTTTCTCATGGTGAGTCGATTATCAACTTGCAGTGCTGATCTGTAAGCTGGTTTGGAGAGAGGAGAGACCGCATTCCCCAAAGTAGCTTGTGAGCTTACGTGGGCTGTTGTTGGCGTGAGTTTCGTTTGTATCTCCAGTGTAAATTTCAATGTGCTGTTAGTTGGGTGTTGTAGGTTTTACAAGTAAGAAAAATTTATAACATTTTACTTCTTGATAGTGAAGTAAATAACATAACCATAACATATTAATTAGTCTCTGAATTATTTATAGGATGTGCTGTGTTGGAAACAGTTTGAGATCATAATTTTTTGCCATATTGAGATTCCAGGTAATTTTACATGTAAGTGTAGATACAACAGTCGCTATTATCGAGAGGTAAATGGTTGATGATGTCGTAGACATCACAAGCAACGACAAAGGCTAATGTCGTCGTAGCAGTTATCTTTTAAAATCCGATTAACATTGATATTTTTAATACAAATATTTTTATCATAAACGCCAGGTTCATGCAGCAAGTATACCACGAAGAAATTTCGAGTCGTTACAACGTCGTCAAAGTCGTGGCGATCAAAAAACAACGTCGTGAAGACGTTGCCAACGTGTATGCATGTAACGTCTATTCAACATCGGAGAATGGCGTCTTCACAACGTCGTAAAACGATTATTAGACGCCGTGTATCGACGCCAAAATGTTGATTTATCACAACTTTTAGTGATATTATCCATCGCCTTACCTTATTAAATCATGTTCTGTGACACACGTAACACTTGTTTCACATTGTTTTACAACATCCGTCTTCCAAGTCCGACTACGTCGTGATTCGATCCACGGTCCTTTCCATCTCAAGATGAGCATGCTAACACTGAGCTACTGCAACATGGTGGTATTTGCTAAGTTTTTATCGCTTTATATTGCTCTGTCTTACTATTGGTACCATGAATAGTAAATACTAATCTCCGTAAATAAGTAAAAGATGGGATGTTCTCGGCAAAATTAATTCTTGGCGAAAAATGCACCGAAATAGAGTTCCAACTTTCACTATCAGATGGCAGTGAAAGTTGGAACGTTGAAATTGCGAATGTGGTTCCAACCATCCAAAGAGAAATGGGNTATCATTCCACCACAACATTCACTCATAATCATTCACACCCATTTCATTTCACAATCACCGCTTCAGGGGAGGCGCGTCAGGAAGGGCATCCGGCGCCATGAGTATTCCCCAGCTACAATTAACGAAGCATCATATCCATCCCCATTAGCCGACCCCACATGAATTGGGAATAATAAGGCTAGGAGGAACATTATAACTGTGCCGTCTGAACGTCGTATAACGGAGTCATCTCAACGTCGATCTTCGACTCGATCTTAACGTCGAAACAACGTAGTTTATTATCGTTCGTCTCGACGGCGCATAACGACTTTGTCTCGATTTCAAAATCCGGGAAATACGTCAGGACGGCGTCGATTATTCAGCGTTGTCCTTTTACACTCGATGTTAAAATTAATATCTAACACTCTCCTTTTCTAAGTATTATTCTAGTTCTGAAAATAAAACAAACTCCGTTCACGATGTCTATTGCTATTGACAATAAATTATTTATACTTAGTCGCAATATGAAGATGTTAATGTAATTATTAATATCAAATGTTAACCAAATTGTAAGTCATTATTGACTACAATGGTAAATAAATTATTGTAATCAAATCATTTCAATAAATTGCATTGCACTGTGTTTTTTTGGTGCAATTTTTTACACACTATCTCATTTATCAATTGGTCACTTTCAATTATGTTGCTCAATAAGATAAAAAAATTATATGAATCTGAATAAAGTAATCAGATGTTGAATTACCATTAATGACTCGTCGAAATGTATATTACAAACTATGAAGAAAAATCCTATTTTTTAAGTAAAAATAGATTTTGATTATTAATAAGAATGTCGTGGAGTTGGTATATGATTTAATTAGTAGTTGTGTTCTTAAAGAATTTGACACCATTGTATTTTTATAAATAGTATTTATATAATTTTTTTAACTATTATTTTAAAAGTAGTATCAAAGTGCAGTGGCGGGTCTAGAACATAATCAAGGGGGGCTAACCAGGGAGGGTTCTGAGGAGCATTTCTGTTTGAAAATTATGGTTTTAGAATACAAATTGTATAAATATTGTCTTTTAATAAAATACATAAACTCATCAAATAGATAATTAACTATTTAATAAATAGTGACAAAAAATATTAATTATTTAAAATGTCAAAAACACATTGAAGCACAAGGATTTCGTGACAAAATCAGAATTTTATAAAGACACAAATCAAATAATTCATGAACATGTATTTTTATTGCAGACATAATGAACAAAAAAAAACATGAAAGTTATAAAATAAAGTCTGAATCAAGAGTTTTGAATGGGATATATTATTTAAAATAACTATCTTAAAGTTGTCTAGTTCTTAATACGCGCACGAATAAATAAAGGTTCTACTAGTGAGATACCGTACATAGAGACTACACAACGTATAGAAGAAAAATACTGCATTCCGTAAATGAATAGAAATCCGCTTGTCGTCTGAAGATGATATGTAGAAAAGACAACTTTCCAACGTCCCCTACTACCCTCTCAAAGCGTTAATAACATAGGAGGTTAACTGTGAGTTGTACTGTCGGCAAGAAGGTAGTGTTGTATCGCTTATACAAGTATTGCAGAGTGTGGCATGTATGGAATACGCCCAGTGTTGCGAGTCGCTTCAAGCGATGCATGTAATACGCAGAAAGTATAATACATGTTTGTTTTTCGTTTGTCAATAAGATGTAAATTATCGTGCGAAAAATCTAGTGACACTTTTACAAAGTATACGGTCTTCCACACCGAGAACTCGTTTTCTGCGTCGGTTCTCAACGGTCTTCCCTTCTCAGTCCTCTACGATGGAGAACAGGAACCACTTCTCTACAGTGGGCCGTCGAGAAGTGTCGATCTGTATGTAGACAACGGAGAATTTTTCCATATCTATTGTAGTATTTGTAAATGGGAAATGTAGCTTAGTGCTATTGAAGCTTATCTACATGGAGCGATAGGAGGTAGGAGTTGGGTGGTAGGCCACTGTTAGTAGTTGGACCGATTAGCTGGGTTTACCAACAACTTGACCCACGTGGAGGTGTTAGTAGGAGTAGTTAGTAATGGTTAGGGTTAGAAATACTTGGAATTATAGGAGGGTTCTTTTTTCAGAAGTGACAGCTATATGAGCTGGAACACTAATGTCAAATGCTAATTTTTTCTGGCATCACCGGGAATTGAACCGGAATTGACTTGGTGATGAACTAGCATGCTAACACCTTAGCCAACAGAGGAGGTTAATGAGAATCTGCCTGCAGGAAGGCAGCGGAAGGAAGCTCGGGAAGACGACAATCAAAGAGCTATCAACGCGAACATGTGGAGCCAACGCGGGTGTCGGGAACATTTCTGGTGTTGAATGTAGAGTCAAGCCTTTGTGTTCTTTGGCAAGAAATGTATATGGCCAAGTTGGTTATAACACTTTTGACTACAATCAGTTTCTTGGAAAGCTTCGATTGTATTTGCGCAGAATAGTCCGCGAGGAAAGAGATGATGCGATGCAAGGTGAACTGCCTTCGCTGAAATAGAGAGGACATGTGAGATTTCGGTCGCTATGAGCCGAGAGCTAGTGGTGGCGCTATGAGCGGCACGACTAGTTGCCAACACTGTAGCGGGTCATTGATGATTATGGGACCAATTAGCAATGAGCAAGTAATGATGCAACTTTTTCCAGCAAGGAGTGTGAGCCATGCAAATTCCATGTCAACATTTAATAGTGAAACTCAGTCCGGGGGCATTGCAATATATGCAACATATTAGCCACAAGCTAACAGTGGAGCCTATAATAAACATTAACTGGTCGTGACATATTTTCAAGACAGAACACTCGTGAAATTATTACTTTAATTCGTTTGATCGAATTATATCTCTCAATTTTTATTTTCCCTCAATTTATCTCGAGTGGTTATACATGTTGTGAAAACAATGGTTTTCTCATTGTTTTGAGAAAATCATGTAATTTAAAATGTTCAAATTTAAACGACAAAAGCGATGAATGAGCCTTTGTGGTAATGCACATTATATTTAACATATTTTTATATTTAGATAAACATAAATTCAAAGAGTTATAAAATCTATAATTTACCTGGAGTATGACAAAATTTAGTGCATTTGTACTATTGAAATAGTATCCATGGAGATTATATTATTTCTCAAAATATTTTGTATTTATTTTCGATGAAGTATGAATATCGCTGAATTGGCAGTAATAGGTATGCCAGCAATAACTGACAGCGGGTTGGATCCCTAATCTTTGGCCGCTAGGTGGCTGCTTCAACGTTTTCAAAGGTATAAAAGTTATTCAGGAGAGATTAAATTGGAAATATTATTACTATACATTGATCTTTGTTTGAAATAAAATAGTTATTACTTTGTATTATGTGGAGTTGTTCATTCCTTAAAATCTACCGTCAATAAATATAACAACCTTTGACACTGAGTTCAGAAAGGGAGCGAATGCATAGTTTTCTAGTTGCGTTTAATTTTGGGTCAGTCAACTAGTGGCGCCAAATGGTGTCCTTACAAATATACCCGGAGTCAGGTGAACGAAGTTCTTGATAACTAAGTAAAATGTCAAATCACGATTTACTAAACCGCGCCACAGTGGCGGAATTCTGAAAGTAGTTTTTAGTAACTTACAGTTTCTCTATGAAGGGCAATAAATATGGAAAGAGAAATGGCAAAAATATAGGTGAACAAAGCTTGACTATGAATGATTGTATTGGGTAAACAAAAAAAATTGACGTAAAATTTAAATATAAAAAATACTGTACCAAAACGATGGAAAGCATCCAATACGAAAAAAAGCTAAGGTATAGTTCCGCAAATTACTTCAATCTCAAACTGTGTATGAACTTAGCAAGGAAATTTAAAGAATGATGGAGTGATACTAAAAGTAATTTTTAATGTAGTTTTGTTCCTATGTTTCGAAAACTTGTTTACAGTGATAACTTTCAGTAAGGCTATCGCATATCATGTAAGCGTCGAGCCGGGAATCGAACCCGAGACTCATTCAAAAATCGCAGTGGTGTTAACCACTACACCACCTGTTCGCCTTCCTCAACTGTACGCCATTTTCACCCAGACCTAAACCCCGAAAGTTTTTGTTTAATGAATGTTTAACTGACGAAGTCTCAAACTCGAGTCAAAATATTATTTTTAGATTAAGAAAAAAAATGTTTATGGATGATTGTACAGGATATGCAGTACCCTACTATCAGACCTCTGCTCACTCGTAACTGGAAGACCCAACATCCTGAGAAAGCATCATAACCCCGCCATAAAGTAAACGTTGTCGAATGGTTCGTAAGCAACGATCGTTCCTCGAGCAACAGAATTCCGCCATAATTCCCCGAAGCAAATGTTTCAAACAATCGCCTCTCATCCCGCGTCGCTGTCCTCCTTTTCCCATCGAACTCGCCTCGCCACCGCCGCCATCGCCAGCGACACGTCGTCGACTGCATCCCAGTAAATCGCCGGTGAGCGTCACTATTCAATTCTCGTCGGCGACGCATGCAACGGCGTCGTGTGGCCGAGGAGCGGCAAAGCGTGAAGGCTCGCACCGCAGATGCAAACAATAAAGCGCGCTCGTGGCGTAATGGGAACGGGCATTTTTTCTCTCTGATTTATGGTTTCGTCTCGATTAAATGGATTGGAATTGTGATGAAGCGGAGAGGAGGAACATGAGAGGAATACGATTCTCGTAGGTCACTGCTGGTACACGAGCTAAGAAGAAACGGGGGAATTTGCACACCGTCATTTGCACCTTTTTTGGGATGAGATGCTTTTCTTGAATCGGAATATATCGGTTTCAAAGTGTAATGTCAGACAGGTCTGCCAAAGGTGTCTTTGATGAGACTCAATTTCAGTCATTACATGTGTCAAGAAGAGTATGAGATCTTTTAATTTCGTGTGTTGAAAGAGTAGCTTTGCTTTGGAGAATGCTGTGTCGAGAACGGAACCATGGGGAACACCTCACGTCTGGCATCTGTGTTTCTACAGGGCTGACAACTTCTACAGGGCCGACATCTACAGGAAACATTTTCTTTAATTGTCTTAGTTTCTCGTTATATTTTTAGGTTTGTTCACACGCATTTGTTTGTTATGATCCAATAAGTATGCTCGAAATTGAAGCAATTTAAACGAGTAAAAGATATAATGCAGGATACCATAGTGTCCACAAAGGTCTGAAACTTGAAAAGAAATTACAAAACATGTTCAAATGGTGGCAAAGAGCTCATTTTAAAATCACTAAAAAAATGGGTGTAGATGTACAGAATACTTTAAAAGCACTTATTCCTAACAAGGTCTTACAGAAAATCAAAGACCTGCAAAGACTTATCCAAATGTTCTCAAAATAGAACGTATTCTGTAGTTGTGGCGTGCGTATCGTTGTACGAATTAATTAACATACAGAAGTGTGTACTCAAGATATTTATTCTAAATGTGAAAGTTTTTCCGCTTATATAGTCGGCATTGTCAGGCTATAACAAACCGAGATTTCAATATTTATGTGAAACCTTATTGAATATCTCTGTTTTTATCTATTTCAACTAGAACGTATTATTGCCAAAATGTCTCTATAAGTCCAATACTGTAGATTCAGTAACGCCATACAATCATGCAATGTAGTCTTTTAGTGGTCATACATCAGAATTATCTAATTTTGTTATAAAAATTCTGGGATGAACTGTATCGAAGGTTAGTTTCAGAAAAATTCCATAACTAGTTTGTTCTTATGGAGTTTACGGTAGATAACATCTGCGGCAAATGGAAGCGCATCACCGTCTAACCCTTGTCTAAAACCGTATTGTGTAACCAATAAATATTCAATTTTGTCTTTGATTAATAGTAATTTGTTACAGTAATTATTAATAGTGATCTCAATATAAAATTTCTATTTAATTTTTGAAAACATTGATAACAATGAAATCTAAGGTGTTAAACATTAATTTGTATGTTGCTTTAACAATGAACTACAGTGGCTTTCTTAAGTAGTTGGGGGAGGAGCAGCTTTATCATGCAATGGTTGAGAATGTGGGCCACCGGTTACGTATTAAAATACAAATCTTTTTCATAATAATAGAGTTCGCCTGCACCATCTGAAGTTTTCTTAAATGTACTTATTATAGTAGTGATCTCATTTTCATCTGTAAGGAACAAAAACACAGAAAAATTAATATCCGGAGGAATGTGAAAAGAATTTAATAAGTCGGAATAATTCCTGTTTGACCTAGACTACAGATATCCACTGAGCTAAAGAAATCATTCAATTGATTGGTATTGTTTATTGAATCTCTACATTTCTTTCCATCAACAAGAATAAATTCATTATTTTTCCCTTTTTACCACTTGACCTCAGTAACAAAAACCCAATTCTTTTCTATCATAGTAATTTTTCTAACCTCCCGTTTTTCAAAACCAAGCCGCGTTCAGAATATTAAAGTTGTAGCTCTTCGCACGTTTTACGTCATTCTTTCTGTACTTCCAGTAAGGGAAGTAGAGTCGGAGACCCAGCATGAATTATCACCTCCGACAATCTCACACTCCTCTCATCACTCGTTCTCTCCTTGGAGACACACACTCGCCAGTCTTTTGTCTTCGACGAAGGAGCGCTCTAACAACAAGCGCATCAATCAACCCCCGCGTCTGCTACCAACACCCTTCGTCACCCACCACTCGCATTCCTCTTGGGGTATGTCTCCCCGGCTAGTAAAGGGGAAGAAATGAACTAATAGTTCAAGACTGTGAGCTTCAGCTAGCAGACAGCAATGCATTTATTTCAGCTACTAATGAGGCAAAAGTTCTAAGAGCCAAAAACATGTTTTTACAGGCGACACAAAATACTGATTAAATGTCATAATTGATTATGAAATAATTATTATAGAGTAGTTGTCTGATGTAGAAAATAATGGTGCTTTTCAAAAATTATATTTTCTTAAAATTTTATGTGTTCTGCTGAAACCATTCCTAATGCCAAATAAGTAAATGATGGTGAGTATTCGGAATGCCACATGTGACTAGGTATACCAATAAATTATATCGAAGTCATAGGCCAATTTCAATATTGCTAGCTATTTTAGCGCGATTTATAAAAGGTTATTGAGGAGACTAAATCCAATAATTCTTGTACTAGTATATCATATTGGTTTCATAAGAACGCATCAAACTATTAATTACATACATGTGTATCATATTATTTACATACTCGAACGTGCACTTGAAGAGACACAGATATGCTCAAGTCATCGTGGAAGTATGACATGAAGGCCTAAAGCGCAAACCAAAGTAAATGTAACCTCAACAGTACATATAAATTCACATCATATATCTCAGATTATTTTAAGGAAAGCAAGAAGATATATATTCCCTAGAAAGAAATAAGAGCTAGAGATCCTCTAAGAAGCGTTCATGGTCCTATTCTTTACTTGTTATATACTCGTAGAAGTGAACTACCTGCCTTAGAAAATACAGAAACAGGCACATTTGCTGATGACACTGTACAACTCCCGGTTGATCAAAATGAAGAAAATTCAACGGGAAAGCATGAATTAGCAAGTAATAAAATAGTTAATTACACTAGAGAATAGATGTGTAAACTCGATGGACTGAAAACACGTGTTAACTTTACCAATAAGAAAAAAGCAGAACCAATACGGGACAATACCGAACGGAGCAATTCTAAATATTTGTGTCAAATACCAAATACCTCGTCACGATATTTGACGGTAAATCAAAGTGGAGCGCGTGTATAGGAAAAAATAGAGCAGACCTAGTTCTTAAATATAGAAAAATTATTGGCGTGTATGAGAATATATATGACAGTAAATAATCTGATGGCCATCTTCTATTAAATCCTAAAACCTGTACAGCATTCAGCTATGAGAACGTGCCAGTGATAGTAACATCAATAATATTCAAATATTTCACAACATGGTATAGTCTCAACTCTGAACTTCATCGAGATTTTGGAATCAGAATAGGTATGGGGGTTTTTCAGACAATTGCGAAACCTGTTTTTGCAACTCCTAGGAGACCCTAAGACTGGAGACTCAATAGCACCAAACCACATGATTTCGTTTCTACAATGTCTCGTGTCTCGAAACTTAAGTGTATGACACGTTAGCAATAGAATGGAGTGAGTAGAAGTAAATATCTAAAATGTGAACCTGAACCAAAGAACATCATTCAATAGAATTTAGATCAGTATTTTGTTGAGAGTAATATCAGAGAACAATTGGGTCTTCAAATTTCAAAACCAGCTATATCTCTAATTTCTATTTTTTTCACATAAGCTAAAAGCTGTTGCAATACAGTATAAAAATTATCAAATTTGCAATTTGTTGAAAAATGGACGCCGGGGAACTGATGATAACTCGCAATGACATAAAGAAGAGATAAGTTTTGATACAAAACTGAATGGGTAGTTTTATGAGTTTGAGTGAGAAATATGGTATAAAAGGTATGAAACAATTTGAACTAAATTATAAAAAAAACATAATTGAATAACACACAAAAACTTTATCCCGCTTTGACTCTCTTCCAAATCATCAATTGCTTATAAAACTATGCTAGCACATGCTTTTGTTCTTAGATTTCATAAAAACGTAGATAATTATGAATTAAATTTATTTTCATCACCATTCTCCACTAACCAAAAGAATTTGTTCGTTGCTTTGTCGAAGCTGATGTTTATGAGCGGTTTTATATAACTCTAACCCGCAATTCAACATCCATATCATCATATACAATATTCTCACACATATTTTATCATAGATTGGATATATGAAAAACTATTTGGAAAATTAACTTGAGATGTCATGTAAAATGTTTTACGAAAACAGCTCACCTCAGCCAAATACCCCCAATAACAGTCTTCAAATTCACGAGATCAAATGCAGAAGCAATAGATGCTCCCATATTGATGTTCAATGAGGGAAAATAAGAGAACATGATACTTCCGTATTAATGTTTAACAAGGGGAAATCTTAGTACATAAGAGTTCCGATCTGAATCACGTACAGCAAGACTAGATTAAACACTCGAAACAAAGTAATGGGTCTTCAGTTCAAAAGATCAATTAATTTCTATAAGTCTTCTGTAAGAGAACGGCAAACTATTCAACAGAAGAGCTTACCATCGAATTATACTGAAGCAGGTATCTGTTACCACTCCTTGGTTTGCGCGAATGCAAAGTGTCGTCCAGCTTTTTGATACAATGTGACCTCTCGACTCACTCTTAATTCTTCTTCTTCAATGGCCTCGATAGACCTCAAAACGGTATTATTTTATTCGATTTGAATGAATATTTATCTATTTAGAACTAAAGAATTTAAAAAAATTGTATTAAAATATCTATAATTTTAATTAATTCGACATGTTATAACTTTTATGCTGTTTTTTTTACGAATTTGTTTTCTTTAACCATTCAATATTTTAACCATCCATTAATCTCCATATTTTAAACTATACTATTTTCGATGACATAGTTTGTGTCAAGAAGACCTCTATACCATGTAAATATCTATTAAGAACGTTCCAAAGTTTTTTGTTTTTTTTTACTTTCCAATTTCACAGAGTGTGTTAGGAAAGTATTGTAATCGGTCGAAAAAAACTTTTTTATAAATTTTAGTGATATGTGGGGTGTTCAGTGGCGTGAGTTTTTGTTATGAATTATAATTGGAAAGTTGAGTGGAGCACATTCCAGATTTTTTTTAAAATGGAAGACATTTTGATTCTGTTTCAGTGCACAGGCTGTAGAACTTCCCGATCCACCTCCCATCCCATGTGTCACGTGGCGTGAGTGAAGTCATGCCGGCGACCATAATGCAGCTGTTGATCAATTTGTCAACGCGAAGAGGGGTCGAGAGCCACGGGGCGCCTCAAGGAGTCATGACACACGATAAGGCATCCGAGTTGATGGGAGTGATTGATACGACCGAACAGAAGTGGAACGAGCTAGTAATGATGGAGAAAGCAAGAGATGTGATGGATGATACTCGTGTCATTCTCATTGAAGAGAAACAATCCTGACTCGCTTTTTGTGTACCGTTTATTATTCTTAAAATTTCTCGTTCTGACATCTCACTGAAGTTGATTCTTGCGTAAAAACCGTATGATGATACTGTCTAAATTACATGTCAAATAGATCAAATAATGAACACCAAATTTCAATCGTTATACTTCAGTAAGCAATCCAAATTCGTCTTCCCCTGATTACAACCAAATAGAGCTTCAAAATTTTTCGCACAGTTACTATTGTTTTATACACAACTAACTTAAACTCGCAAACATCCACAGAACATACAGAGGATATAGTTTTACTTTTGCCTGACAGATAGTCGTGGCTATTGAAATTTAAATTAGATGATTGGAGAACACTGGCAAATAATTTGATGCAGTCATTAAGGGACCTTATGTGATAGAAGACTGATAATGACTTAAGCTTAAAACATCCATGGTAAGGTTGAATAATCCTTAAGTCCAAAAATAATTCTATTTTTTAAGTGAAATGGTGAAAGTAAAATTTCAGATTTTAAAAATATTATAAAAATTTCGAAGATACTCTTATCTTAAGACAAAACAATATGAGTGGGTACCCCATCCAAATTTTAAAAAATTTGAATTTTTAGTAACCACCCTATAATTCAGCCTTATGGTAAATCAGACCTTTCTCATCCACACTTTTTTCCGTTCGTCCTTTGCATAATCCGTATTGTTTGTGTGTGAATTGCATCTCGTGCACGTGGATGGGAGTGGATGCGGGCGGACGCGTCGGTGACCGCGTGGGAAGCGCAAATATTGTCTCCCGCCGCACATTCGTCTCCACACCACTTCTTTCTCTACACTTTCTCTCTCGTTGCAATAAGCAAATCCTCTCACGCACTACAACGACCTCTACGAATATAAGTCTGTCACTTGGTTCTATTTTTTTTTTTATATAATGACTGTCTAAACTCGTTCGATTTAATTGCACGGAATGCAAACAACATTCTGAACGATAATATGAACGTTTAATTTCATTTCGCAAGAATATTTTATTTACCTGGATAATATAGCAGGTACTACTTTCCCAATTTGCTAGATGTAGGCAAGTTTCACTCGGTTTCATATTTAGCACGTTAACATGACATCAGAACAGTGATGAATAGAATATGATAATACAGCGTGAATCAATAACTCACGCACGATCCCCTACGAACATTGTTTATACCTGCGTGGTCAGACACGTCAGAGCTTCAATTGTCAGAACTCAAGTAATCAAGTAACATTCTTCTCAAATAAATGAGCCAAGTAGCATCTGTTGTTGGTGTAATTTTAAAATGCATTTATCTCAAAAAGGAAAAAGTTAATCATGAAATAATAGGAAATCGCCAAAGCACATCATAATGCTGTTACGTACGATACTTCATTTGTGTGATTTGCTCCGTCCCATTACGCAGAAAATATACTAAAATTTTCTGTGACGTTGACTTATAAATGTATAAGACGATGATATTTTATTCCTACAGTTGAGAGAAACTCAACTATAGATAGGCACATAAAAACAGAAAACAATATGTTAATGTAATAGTTACCAAGATAATATATGTGAATTCACGAATTAAGATAACGGGTAAAACATATATAATGTTGGAGGCAAAACATATCGAAACAAAATTAAGTGGGATACTTGTTGCTAACCGTTGCTGAGACATTCCTTCATATTTCGTTTTACTTTCTCATATACGTAGTATCTAGAAAGTTTTCTTATCGTGAAATAATTCGAAAGCAACATTTTGACGGAAATATACATTTTGGCGATCCCTGATTCTGAAAAGTGGTTTTTGGAATAAAGTACGTCTGTCTGTGTGCAGCGATTCTGAGTAAATGTATGAATCAATTTACTCCGCATTTCGTATTTACGGTAGACTTTAGTTGTTATCGATGCTCGTGCTTTAATTTTCTTTACTTTAAAACAAAGGGTACTTCACATGAAGGTCAAAGTAATCTTTTGAATGTTTCTCAAAAACTCCAACGATTTTGCTTAAATTTTCTGTACATAAGGTACAATTAGTATGCATTACAACCGCATTAGCGGTATTTTACTGGAAAGTTTGGTATAGACGCAGTAAAATCGTTTCTGTCTGCTACACTCAAACATTGGTTTACTGTTTCAACAAGTTTTATGAAATAACATTTATATAACATTTTTACGAAATTTATAAGACTGATATCACGCTATATATTTTGAATTAATGTTCTGAATACTTACTTTACATTCAAATTTCAAGTAAAAGGTAGTAATAAGCTCATCTAGTGACTTTGAGCACTGGAAGACGACCAAAATATAGAGGACCAAACGCCATAAATGACCCTTTCACTATATAATTTTTTCTCAATCTACGCTGCAGACGGAGAAACGTATATGAGAGAGCACGTGCAATGGTTTTGCACCGTTATTTATTTTATACAAAATTATATTTCTACGTCTGACTAGACGACTACTTCGAAGAGAGTATATTTTCTGAATGTAGTAGAAGAGTGAGTGAGCCAATAAACGTTATTTGTCTGCCCCAAAGATGGTTGAAAGGGACACTCGAGTGTTCGTGCTCCACTCCACATATTGACTTCGCTTCGTTTGTTGAAACTGACACTTGTGTGCGTATGTCATCTCCTTTCTATTGAGACAAATAGAATGTTTGAACCCCAACGTCCATCATGGGCTTCGAGAAGAAAAAATAATTAATGGTTCCATACAATGTATCATTCTGCGATTATAATAACTCTTTATTGCCAGATTTAGACTCCATTGGTGAGTAAAAGTCCTATTTCTTCCTCATGACCGATGAGAAGCTTTTCTCCACCGAGAATTTTCGCTATTTGCTACTGTCCCAATTCAAAATCTTTTCTTTCAATTATTTCTTACGTAGTTTTTCAATTATTTATTTTGTTTTGGTTACTTTTCACCAAGGTGTCATCTTTTTCTCTGTTCATATATGGTATGTATTGCACCTACAGGTAAGGTATGTACTTTGTGGTATCATTTTGAAATATAAATACAATCAAACTATTGAAAGGGGTTTGATCATGTAGTCCTTGACTGGAATGTGTGCACAGTCACCGTTTGAATTTATAACCGACACCATATACCACGCTGTCGCTAAAAATAGGAAATCACACCGAGGTTTAATCATAAGGAGTCGTTGGATTGTGAATTACCACAATGCATTGCTGTTGATTCCTGTGAGACATATGCAATTCTTGACATCTACACATCAAGATGACTAGACATCTTGGCGTTTGACTGAGGTGAATCCCCCAAGAGCGTCTGGGGATGGCATGCACCAACTTGCTGGGACGAAGCCCTTTGGTGGTGACCGTATGAAAAAAACATTGTAAGCGAAGATAGTCGATTAAATACAATAAAATTAAACTAAATGAACAAGACAATTTAATATGAAATATAATGAGCAATAATAAAAGAAAGAAAATCTTTTTTTTCTAACTACAATAAATGTGTTTAGTTTTGTTAGTTTCTTTTATAAATTTCGACATATTATTTTTTATTTAATATGATTTCGAGGTTTAAAATAAAAAAATAAACATTGCACTCGAACACCAAGTGCTCGCATAATTTAAGGAGTGAGGATGGATCATCTGACGAAAATGGATATAAACTACACCGATTAATCTAAAAAAAATAGAAGTAGGAAATAAATTTCAATTATTAATTTGAATTGGAACCTGCATTGGAAACGTGATGTAAGAAGATAAAAATTATCGCAAAGTTCGTAATTGGATCCGTAATCCTAGATAAAGCAAATTAATGCAACCAACAGGAACAATCCCATCGAGTGCACCTTAGCTCTCCTAACATGAGATTCCATTCTCTCGAACTTTCCAGTTGTTGATACAGCTTTGTAAGACGTATCGTTCGTTGAGAAGTAGATCACGATTCAATTTTTTCCTCTGTCTGATCCTGTTTCTTTCCCTTGTAACACAATCCTGAGAGATCGGCCATTATGAAACGCAGCATCCGATAGGAGCAGCAGAGTGAAGTCCCGTGTTCCTCTGAGGTAGAGAAAACCTGCTGAGCGAGCTTGGACGTCTGATGAAGGGCGCGTGCACTTCCAGGGCTAGGGGGTTGGGGAGGTGCTAGGAGGGTGTTCGTGTGTGGGGGAGGGACTGATTGGAGCGATGATACCTCGAGGCCTTCAATTTGTCACTGAGCGGCTGCTCGACTTGTGGACGAGAAGAGCAGGTCCCACGCTCCGGCAACGGGCTTCATCCAAAGCGTACGCCACACTTCCAAGATAACGCTGTTTACTATGAAAGGCTTGAAATATTTCATGGATTTGGGGACAATCAACAGATATAGAAAATCATTATGAATGGTAATTTTAATATATTATATACTATATAGTTAGTGAAATAGAATAAATGAACCGGAATACTATCTTGAGGAGCAGTACCAGGATCACAAAAAAATCAACTACTTAACTCACCATCGGTTCTGATATATTTTATCAATCCTCAGGGCTCTTTACAATTTTTCTAAAACCCCATTTGCAATATCCTTCCATATCTAGTAGCGTACCTTCACCCAATGAAGCTCAGGGCGGAAGATTTTTAGTCTTTGCATGTAAATCGGTCTAAATGTGTTCAATATGTCTAAAAAAATTGAAATAAAAATATGAGATTTATTTTATAATAGTCTCTACTATTCTGTTGTCTATTCTCACTTCAAAATGTTTTAGAGTATATTTGTGTTCAAATTAACATATTTATATGATTTTCAGTGACTCATATGCAGACTCCCCGGGACGGACCGCCCCGTCCACCTACAACCTCGGTACAGTATTGTCCTCATCTCCATCCACTTCTCTTGAACACCAGGCACTTCCTACTCACTTAATGCATCAAAGGTTAAGTAGTGGATTTTTATGATACTGACCTAATTCTCATGATAGTATTCCTGTAATATTAAGTGTTCAAGAATTATATAACTTAATAAAATAAATCAATAAATAATGTCTATACTGACTTTTCAGATATTGGAATAAAGTATTTTCGAGAAAATATTTCTAGTAATATATGACGCATTCTTATTTTGCCATAGTTCTCTTAAAAAACATCATACAGACTCCTTATTATGAGATTGATGAAGATAAGAAAGGATTAATTAATAATCAAAGTATGTTCATAATTGATTGTTAATCAGTACTGCAATACCGTGATTAGGAGTAAACTGATTATGTAAAAAGTATAGTATGAAGAATGAAAATTGTATTAGACTTGATGAAGTATTCAAATGAAATTGGGAATTAGTTAATTCTCACGAAAAAGAGCGAAGAACCAGATTAGAGTGAGCATTTGTCTCAGAATTTATTTAGATATACTCGAATTCATCCCTCTTTCCAGTACTTCTTGTGGAATCGAGTCTCTCTACTTTCCCGCTTTTTTCTTCTCCACCTTCGTCTGTTTCCCAAGTCATTTCCTCATTCTATAATCCTTACCATATCTTCAACACAATTTTCGGCATTTCCTTTGTGTCCTTCATTGGTTACACTTTGTTACCTTTCATGTTTTGTACAAATGCCAAGATTTGCGACCTCTTTATTGAAAATTATTACAAAACAACAAAGGAATTTAATTTTGTCGTTGTGGATCTTAATAAACATTCAAGAAAATTTCCTGAACATTATTTAGTTCAGAAAACACGACGATATTATTGAATTACATTAAGTGTCCAGCGCTCCCCAGGTGTTTTGCTTCATTCAGGGATTTGAACAGATTCGTTCCCCTGAAATTGATTCACACAAACAACAATCACGACCTATTTCATCATACTATTGATTTTTGTATGTATACGATCTCATCATACCGTAAATAAATCGCAAGAAAATTGTACCCACCAGGTGGAAATGACTGTGGCGCACCCCTGGGATGGTAAATGGAAACCGTACCACGTCGTAGGATACTTTGATTCTAGCACTATACAAAAGATAGGGATAAGACTGGTGCTACCTAGTTCATGAGTTTAGGTACTACTCTCTGTAATAGTAGAAATTCTCACAATAGCACCACAGACATCCCAAAAATTCTGTACAAGTTCAAAAGCGTAATGTGAAAGGTTGTATACGTTGGATAGTCAGTAGTATGATCAAGTAGGTCGTGACAAATCTTTAGACATATTCTTCTCTTTACTACGTTTCTTCAGTTGAATTTGAATCTTCGAGGAGGTGGCTTAGAAGGGGAGGGGATGTACGACGTACGTTTTCAGTTGGAATCTACTCTTCGTCGTCAGCGCTACTAGGTGGTGTATATTGGAACTACGGTAGAACTCCAATTATCCGAACTACAATCAGTCGAATGTCATTTATTCGGATAGATGGAGCGTAATGTAATTCTTTCGTATATTCTTTGGTTACGTTACCATAAAAATAACTGAGTTTCTTCCAAATAGTTATCTGGATATTTGATTTTCCAGACTGGGTCCTGTCTCCGATCATTTGAATAATTGGAGTTCTACTGGAAATTAAGACATAGCGAAAAGAAATTGCCGGAACTTAACATACTCAGGGTAGTCTCAGATATTCTGGAATAAATCTTACATCCTCCTCTTTTATTAATTGTCAACAATATTCATAAATTATGATATCCAACTTTTATTTATCGTAAGAAATATTAAAAGTAATTCCCACCGGGAATCACACTCTGACAAAGTAATTTTAAATAGTATTCATAGATGAACACGAACCCTGGATCTTTGAAGGTATTTCGCCAGTGCGATACCTAATACACCAAATCTCGTTGTAAAATGATTGAAAAGAAAACATTTTTAATTAAGAAAACCAATTTTTTTCCATTCTTATAAATGTGTGGACATAGCTCACATCTTCAAAGGACTTACTAAAACCAACTAAAATTAGCAAATTAATGTAGGAGGGCAACGGATTATCATGCCTTAAATAGCATTTAAAATAATAATTCAACAAGAACTGTGAAAAAAACTGTTCTACTGGAAACGTCAAACATCCCTGGAGAGTAAAGATAATATTCTCTTCAAGCAAGAGTTTAATAAAAATCCAAATTTATAATCATGTTGTGATTCACAAAATTATTGTCCTCGTTTAAGAGTAAAAATCAATAGTGCGAATAGTCAATTAATTAGATATAATTCGGTACCTCAATTAATCGCAACTCAAATGTTACCTTGACTTTAGTGAACGCGGATGTAAATTAAATGAATTGCGCGTTTACTGTGAATTGTGGTTCCTCTCTGTCCAGGTGAATATACTATTTTTACTCCGAATAATCCCATCCACACCCTGACATATCACGCACAATAGCTTGTTTTAATGAAATGCTCTTTAATCAACACTACCCAATAATCGTGTTGGTCATGAAATGCCATTCTGTCTGCTCACCCAGCAGGAGCCTTTCAGCAGAATGGAGTGACCAGCGTCTCCTCTCCCTTCCCCCACCGCACAGCCCTGCCCTCTTTTGTTTCTCCGTGCGTTGTTCCTTTGTCCACGGCGAGTGATTGAACTCATGTCCTTTTATTAGCGCTCTGTATTATTGGCAGTGGACAACCGAAGCGCTCATGGCATTTGATGAGGGACACGGGGAATTTGGGTGGTCTCGCTCTTTCAAGGGTGGGGGGTGGGGGGTCCGAACGGAAAAGGGACCGCGAACCGATTCAAAACTGGAATACTGGATATGCTCTAGGATTAAAATAGAAGCTAATGTTAATTATAAAAAATAATAAATTTATTGTCAAAACCGCAGTAACAAAATGCGTATGATCAAGTGGAGGACAATAAACTAATCTAATTACTTTTACGTCAAGGTTGTAGGAGGAGTAATGACGTATGAGTGTATATTGAGCGTGTTTGTACGTATGAGTGTGTTTCTGTAACTGTTTGTAAGCGAAAATGTGTTTGTGTATGTATGTGAATATACGCACATATGAGCCTCATGTAGATAGTTAATTTGTTAAATCAACTTTCTTTCTCGTTGTAACCAGCGTAATAATTTTCTAAGCATTTTATTTCGTTTAAGTGTATATTTTACAGATATTGATGATTTGTTTTTTAACTTCGTATTATTGTATTATGTACATATTCTTTTCTATCTGCCACCGAGCATTGCTCACTAGCAGACTAATAAATTATTATTATTATTATTAATCTCCGGAAGCAAGCAAGGTTCCAATCAAGAACCCTAAGGCTGTGGCGGATATAACGTTTCAGCACTTTACTCCTATCAACAAAAATAGATCGTTACGTGTTATGAAATTAATATAATACCAACATATATGTATTTAAAAAAACACAAAAATATTGTTTCAGAAATTCGACTTATTCAAACTATAGATTATTCCGAAATTATTGTTTATAAATCGTAACTACTAAATTACACCTAATTCGAGACGTATTAGTTCAATAGATGCCATCCCTAGGTCAGAGCCTAGCGAGTCTAAAATAAATCCCCCTCTACCTGAAGAAAAACCCAGTACATGATGGGGCTACAGAATTAATGTGCACAACCTATGTTAATTAGTGTCATTAATGTAAGCAGTGTAATGTTAATTAGTTTATATTTTAAAACATTGAAAACTATTCTTATTAAACAATTACTGTTAAATTTAAAAAGTACTGTACAGTACGTCTTTTTTACAAGAGCACCGCTGTCGATGGTCTAGTGGAAGCGTCTTCGCCTCCATGATCCCATTGACTGAGCGGTAGAGCTTGGGTTCAATAGAACCGTGTTCGGCCGAACTTGGTAAGGCTTTCGGCTGGGGTTTCCCTCACCTACTCCAAACAAATGTTCGTTTCGGTGCCATAAGTTCCTCGATAACCTAACATCTCTCCTTCCCAATTCCCTTATCCAAGTCCAACGGTAAGGTGGAAGAGCAGGACTCATGGCCTGAACCTCGCCCAAAGGCATAAAATAAAATTAATTAATTAATTTAAAAAAACGTACACAGAAAACAAACACTGACGCAGTGCCGTGTACGAATACAGCGGTTTTAAAAATATTGCAAAATAAATCTGAAGATTTGGTTGCGTTTTGCCAAGACACGCAAAAAATCTTAAATTCAGCTGCTCCAGATAGTCGCGATTCTTCCGAAGTCAGTACTAGAGTCGGACGGAGGGGTAGAGTCAGAGGGAAACATTTATGTTCACGAAAACATGAGACAGAGGCCACGTTATTGTAACTGATAGCAGGATTTGTGGTCCGAATAACAACGAATTCGTCTTCACGAATTCATGTAAAAAGTTCGGAACATCAAAATAATATTAGAATTATCCTTATTTAAAAAAAACATTTTTACAATGAAAAATTCTAGGGATAAAACGAAAAGTTCGATTATAAGAGGGGTTCGAATTAGTCAGGTTTGACTTATTAGAAAATGTTATATTGATGATGGTTTTACAAAAGATATTTATTTCCAGACAACGGACAAAATGTAACTGAATATCGCATCGAGTGAATTATCATTCATTCTGTATTGATAATTTTAATCGTCTTGTGTTAGATAAAACTCTCACTCAGATTAATACATTTCTACGAACATAATTAAAGTTACTAAAAGAGGAATATTTTTTGGTAATTAATTTAAACTTTTTATTTCTTTTGTACTCAATATTAATATAATTTGGTAAATTTTCTTGCATATCCCTTCAGACTAGAGTATTTATGCGGTTAATTTTGAGATATTTTGGTAGAATTCATAGGATGACTCCTCGCTGGGTTCTGAAGAGTGATGTAGATTTCTCCGAGTGATTATAATATTTTAACCACTTTTTGAAGAAAAAAAATCATTAAATAAATAAACCCTTTGACCAAAAGATAGTTGCATTGCGTATGATCACGTGAGTAATAATAATAATAATAATAATAATAACAACAACGTAAGTTACTCTCAGGAAACAAGAAAGGGGTCAGCCCATCTAACAGATGTACTGTACATTTATTTTTAAATGACTTTCAAAGGAACGCGTATTTTTGAGGACCACTATCATCAAGAGAAGCGATATTGGTAAACATTGGTATGAAGAGCGTTACAACCGTGAAGAAATTGTTGTTGTATTCGGTTAAGTGGGATGAAGACTAGCTACAAGGACAATATTGATTTGTTCTAAAAATTTCCTAGTGGGAGTACCTCTTACACTTGGGATTCAAATTTCGATATATTTTAATAGCCTCCGCTCTCAATTATTAACAATGCCTCTTAAATACGCCACAAAAAGCTTTGTGCATTGCAGTCACCACTTAAGTGTCATTATAGTATTTTATTGTGGTGTTATACGACAAAACCAATAATACAGTTTTTATTCTTAATAAGTCTATGGTGTCTTGAGTTTAGGTCACAATAAATATATCTTTCTGAGATCGCCTTTTTATTAAGTAATCTTTAGCAACATAGAATCTCCTCACCACCAGCCATCACTAAAATCATTTATCACACAACATTCTCCAAAAGTGTATATACCAGTTCACAAGATGCATCTATTCCACAACAGAAGTCAAGAAGTTCGACTGATTTTTTTCTTATATTTTGATTATTCATATTATGATATTTTGGTGTTTTAAGACACATTTACTTTAAATATCTTTACTCTCATACCAGCATGCAAAAAGTAATTTTTACTGACCCTTTACCGAAATATAGTTCGTGACCATGCAGATCATGTGTATGCTCATTTGTGAATAAGCTAATTGTATTTTGAAAAAGTGCATAATTACTCATAGTTTAATGATGAGATTATCGTCTATCAAGAATTGAAGCTTTCCTGCGTATACTATTAGTGTTTGCCTAGTTCATTACACAGTGCCTCATTCTAAAGCAGCTGTACTTCAGGTTTCTTCGTGTTCTTCGATCGAGTCCAGATGGGTGACTTCCTTCTTCCTTCCGGATGACAAAATAGATCTTTATTATCATTATTATTATACATTTTAGAGATATAAATCTGGTACGTATTGAGTGAGGGGTCATTTTGGCATACATTCTTCCTTGAATTCACAGTGCGCACAATTCTACATGTCTCCAAAATGAACGATTTTTGGGATTTAGTGATGATTTTTTGTTGAATTTAGACCTAATTTTTTCTGGTACTTTTTTAGATGCTTACTAACTAAACCACTGTGATAACCATAGGAGTGATTTACGTATAAAATCCGTGTATTTCTATGTATTCTATTGGAGTAAGTGTATTCTGCTTCAGCTTTCTTTATATTGTGGTCTGCTGCGTGGACATCTATATGCAGATATTTCTTGAAAGTCATGCAGAGAATTATTATTGTTATTCATAAAAAATAGCATTGGCTCTTTAGTTCAATGACAAATTTCGAACTAGCGCAAGTGAGATTAATGTGCACTTGTACTACACCAGCTCATTCCTCCTCCTCTCCACAAAGAATGTAGGGTGTGGCGGTCACTTTGGGCCACAACGTGGGTGTTCTCAGGTTCCCGTTCGCAAGTCTTCCACAGAACGATTCCCGCTGAACGAATCTTCGTCTCGGTGTTCTCGTGCCCGCTTTTCTAACCCCACCCGGTCACGCGTTTATGAGCCCTAAACGACTTTTACGAGCGTATATACTCTCCCTATTTCACCAGTTTCTCTGTTTTTGCTCGATGCTGTAGACTCGAAAGATTTATTTATTGGTTGCGGCCGTTTTATAGATTATATAAAATACATTTCGAAATTAGGAATTAAAATTTATGAGTAAGGAGTGACATGTGAAATTTATTTGCTCTCTTGGAGAGTGTCTCTACTATATCAAAGACACTACGAAAAAATACTGGTATAAATAATCACATGGTTGAATATTGTTACATAAATATTATGTTGTGTTTCGACGATATAAAGTTCAATGTCTTGATTTAGAACTAACAGGTTTTATGTCTACACTGTGTAAGACAATATACTCTCTGATTTTCTCTGGCTCTTGGAAAAATTGCCAAGTTTGCTAAAAGGGAATCGTTCAGAAGAATATTCAGCACGGTTGTTCCACCGGTTGCATATCTCAAAGGCGGTACTATTCGTACTAATCACAATTTCAAAACATATGCATTCAAAAATGATAATGATAAATAAAATATTTTAAAGATCCTGTTTGGTAAACATTTGCTTCAATTTATTTATTTCAGATTTGCCGAACGTTCGAGTTCGTGAAGATACAGACATGTTCGGACTCGAAGATATATCTATTTTTCTCAAAGTAGAGGAAATCAATATCTTTCGCATAAAAGAATAAATATTTAATCATAGAATACTTGTTGTGCGCCAAAACACATTGAAAAGATAAGTCATTTTTCTTACATAATTGTATGTAATGAGTTGTCAGATCATATAACTCAAGGGGTTATTTTCAATATTGTTTTGAATGCGCTAGACGTGCGAGTTCTTCAAGATATTGAACATAGTAATTAACCTTATAAAATTTCTAGAATATTTCTGCTCTAAAGCTTATCGAGATATCATCAAAGGACATTCATATCTACAATTCAGTTTTACAATAGTTATGTTTTTTTGGGTTTTTTTTCAAAAATATAATGTTGATTTGTATAACTTATAGTTCCTGACTTGTATATTCGGTTTTAATAACACGTGAATTTAATATTCAATGATTATGTCTTAAAGATCTGATTCTATTACTCTTGATATTTGNTGATTATGTCTTAAAGATCTGATTCTATTACTCTTGATATTTGTGTGGCAAAACCTAGATATATTTCGTTTGAAGTGAAAAAAAAAAAACTTGCTTCATGAACGCTTCTAACTAATAAAACGCATTCATTCACCGTTAATTTGGTGTCATTATATCAGTTTGAGATTTAAAACATTTTTTTAGAAGTCGGACTAGTCATTGCGTTAGCATACAACATGGTTAAGATACGTAACTATTCTTACAGTCCCCAAAGAATATCGTTAAAATAACTAAAAAGTTTAAAACCATATTGGAGTTAATAAAAGAATTAAACACACCACTTTTCCTGCAATACTTCATAATATTTCAGTGAGCATGATGTATATCGGGGTATAACTATGAAGTAAATTTGACTTACAGAACTGGTATCGCGGGGTTCACTTGTAACAAGTCAATTTCAACCACGCGACCAAACATCGTAAATAGTAAATTACAATTCGATTCACGTAATCAACTACTTTTTGTTACAATTATTCTTCTTATTTAGCATCTAATTAAAATCAATCAATGTTAGTAATCTTTTCATTACGATAGAAAAATTTTGAAACCTTTATCTTTTTAAATCTTTCAACGTAAATACAACTTTTTCTTATCTAATGCAAATTAATTCAGAAAAAAATAACTTTTATGTGGTTTTAATTTACAGTTGACAAACAAAACATGCTCGGTCATTGGTATCGTGGTCGACGCGCGACCCTTCGCAAGTACGTACCTCCGTCCTCGAGGTGCCGCAACGTCGCAAGTCCGAACATGGTGTAAAGATATTATACTGTATTCACTAGAATCATTTGATTTTCAATGCAAAATATAATGCAATGTTGTTTGAAGTATGTTGATAATAGGTGACATGCGGTTTTAAACTCCTCTTCCTTCATACAAAATTCTATTCTCCGGTTCATTTACATCTAAAGAAAAATTATATCTCAAAATTTCTCTCTCTCTCTCTCTCTCTCTCTCTATATATATATATATATATATATATATATATATATATATATATATATATATATATATATAAGTCAAAAATACAGAACAGTACTTCTCTAAGTGATGTTTAAAATGCAACTAAATTATTCAATATGGTTAAAAATAAATATTGTTTCGTGCAAAAACTTGTAAAAGTCTTATAGTTATGTAACTTCACAGTTTCCTAAAATCTTACCTGTAATGCAACTGCTGTACGATGAGAAAATGCATTTGTTTAATTGTAAATCTATTTGTAGTATTATTGTAATGTTTTAAAATATTTGTTGATGAGAATTCTTATGTAATATATAAGTTTCATGTTTGGATACTAGGATAGGATAATGCATATGGAAAGAAAACTCAGAATTGCTCTTCTAGATAATTTAATCACTCATTATGAAGAGCAGCTCTACTCCTCCATCTTGCTTTCATATCGCAATACAGTTGTCTTTACTCTACGCATTCAATAGCAAATTCTTTGTTATCCAGTGCTTTGGGTGGCAGGCCTGCGCTACTGGAAGAGCGTAGTCACCATTTTGTCGAAGGCTAAGTTCTCAAGCTGCTCACCCGACACACGAGAGGTACAACACTCACACAATTAAATAATACTTAACTCACAGGAAGAGTTGGCGTGGCTTGAGGGAACCAGCACTAAAACAATTTTGTCTGTAGCAGGAACAAAGGAAAGAGTGTCTCAATTCCTTTTTGTAACTCTTGAATCATGGCACACAAACTTACACATCTACCACAAATTGACACAATATTGCTTTTTTACTTGGGAAGGCGCTCGGAGTTTGCAGAAATAAATATTTTTTTTCTTCTCTCAGTGTTTTACTTTTACTACAAAATTTTAAAATATATATTACAGGCTTCTAACACAAACATTAGTCTACACAGCGTCGCTATTTACATCGGCCTGTCGGACCGGGTGACTAGCCTCAGCAAACGAGTATCCAAGGATGACACGCCCGCACCAGGTTCCTGTTCCTAGCATAAATACAATTCAAGATGGCGATACCAAGAGGTTTTCTGAGAAAAACAATTCATTAAAAGCTTATCATTTCACTAATATATTATTTAATTTTTTTAAATTTCTGTGATAAACAAAGGATTTATATGATCGATTAAAACTAAGGTACAATAACATCATTGTAGTTCTACGCTTGAGATGGACACCAAAGAAATTTTCATGTGAATTAAATTGTAAATTACATACATATCATTCTCTTAAAATTTGAAATTTTTGTACTTCCTCAAAAATTTCTAAATTAATAATTTGTTTTGTGGATTTCTACGAAAAAAATATGAATAACCTCAAAAAGTTTCTTAGCGTCTAGCCATCTTCTGATCCTTCATCTAATGATAATTAATAAAATAATACAGTAGTTATAATATAATTAGTTTTGGAATAATGAAAACCATATGTTTGGGTGAAGGGAACTAGCATTCGCGAATACTTATAGCTATACAAACACATGAATCAGTCTTGAAGCTACAGAAAATAATATTGTAAAAGAAAGGACGGGTATAAATGCATTTGGCTCCAGCATTACTCGTTCATCGAACGTCTATATCACTGAATAATGTTCTTCCTCACGAATCCGAATCGCGTAAACATGGGTGCACATCATAGATAACAGTCATTGTTCCTTCGAAGACCTCGTGTGACAATTCAAGTCAGTTAAATCACCAACAGTACAGGGTAATTCACAGTGATATGTATTCATTTGTTTCAAGAGCATTGGATTCTTGCGATTTAGTGAATCAAGTACATCAAACCTTCACTTTACGCAAAAAACACTCGTTTTACTGACACGTGTACACAGTCTTCCGCACGTGGCACGTCTTGCATTTCACCTCGCAGCACCAATGGAACGTGCATTGACACCTTTCCACCAGCATCACTTCCTGCGAGCGATGTCCTCTCCCACAACACATCAGATCGCAGCCATCCATCCCGATGGACGTAGCGTTGCACTCGCGCCCGTGAGTCCCTTGAATTCCTAACCGCGGATTCCTCTCACAGAAGTCGGGCGAGCTCTCCAAGTACACCAGATCCATCCGCCCCGGAGGCTTGTGCTGCGCGTCGTAGGGTTGCAGCTGGAAGTTGTATCGATTGCGTTTCCTGCCGCCGCCGTTGCCCCCGCCGCCGCCGTTCCCGCCTCCGCCGCCGCCGACCCCGCCGCCGTTGCCGTTGCCGAGGAGGCCTCGCGGAGAGCCGGCGTTGGAGACTAGGACTCTGGACGCGCCGTCGAAGCGATCCTTGAGGTTGTCTCCGACGACGCGGAAGTTGGGCAGCCGCATCCAGCACGTGCGCACGGTGCAGGAGCCGGACATTCCGTGGCATTTGCAGTCGCGACGCATCTCCTCTCGGACGTGCTGCAAACAAAACGAAGCGCACCGTGTTAACATTGTTAGAATTAGGACAATATGAGAAAAATTGTCAAAAGCGCGAGTAACAAGTGAACACATTTATAATAAAAATAACATCTATTCTTGGTTTACTGCACATAAAATGCTGAGTCCCTTGGTACGTACCACTGTGGAAAGTTATCAAATGGTTATTTAAGAAAAAAGTATTAACGATTCACTTAACAACTTGTGTTGTACTCTTCAAGCATTCGCATTAAGATTTCACTGAGAATTCGCTTCAAATTTTTATCCATAAAAAAGTTGAAAATCCATTTTTGAATCACCAAATGGTTTGTTATTATCTGCGAGCAGTCTTGGTGGTTTTGGACAGAACGAAAGAGTATTCGACCCCTAATACAAGTGTCAAATAGTTTATACTACATTCTCGAATCACGATGTGCTATGGGCAATCATATAACGTTTACGTGTTCGAGACAAATTTGATAAATAAACTGGCATTCAACTATTTCTAGTTTATTTGCTTTCAGTATTTTTATTCTCATTTTACGAATATTGGCTTCACATTACACAGAAAGGGAAAATTATATATGTAATCAAAGGTAAAAAAAGCTAACTGGGAATCAAACGGTAAAAAATATTTTTTACTTTTGTGATTTTTATGCGAAAGTAAAGAAAACGTGAGTCTTAAAATACACAGACTCATATTTTCTCGGACGTTAAACATCTGTCTTTCCAGGTGACAGGTTCACCCAACGTAATTTCTCAACTTATTGAGTGAAAACGCTTTAAACGTCTTCACGACGTAGTAGAAGTCCTTTTCTTCTTAAGTTCACTTTCATAATTTCTTAATTTTTTTAAGGAATCTTCCTCTCTCTGGCCTTTACAACCTACAAATGAAAGAATATGTTGAAGTGTTTCAATGGCCACATTAGCAGTCAGCACTTTCCTCTTTTCCAATCCTTGGTAAATATTCATAAAAATTCCCATGGCCCGTTATGAACTCCTTGAGCGTATGACTCATCTATAACAATTTCTTATTTCAAGTATAGGAATTTTCGAGGTTCGCTTAAAGACGACAAACATCAGATTGCCAACGTTTCAAATGTATTAAGTCTTCATGAGGGTTCTCTGCAAACATCGCACGACGACATGCACCAATATGAAGAACATCAAAACACTTTGACATCCCACAATCTTTTTGTAATTATATTCAAAGAAAGTGATGCTGAGCTCCCTGATAAAGGCTCACGAAAAGTCGAAACTTTTGTAATCTAATGGATGTTGTATATGACGGAACCCCAAGAATTCCTTTCCCATTTCTAATTTCGTTAAAGGAACATAATGGAATGTAGCTCTGGTGGATTGGTCGCGTGGGACTGTGCAACGACTATCGACAGCAGCGTTGAAGGGAACGGGGAAATGGGAGTGGAGTCCAGCGAGCGATGCCCGTGCGTGTCGCGGTAGGCGCCTACACCCGCCGTTCGTTATGTGTTAACGAGCCAAGGCGCGAGGGTTAATTGGCGAGGTGTCACCTCCAGCAACGCACCTCACCCCGCCCAACCCCTTCCCCCGGGGGAGAGTAACAACGTTCAAACCCACGCTCGCGTCGATTGCCACCCACCAACAGTTGCTATCCACGCCTACGACACCTTACGTACACACAATCCAACATTCCTGAGTGGTGTTTCTTTTTATTCGTTCTTGGATGTTGTTCTCTTGAAAATCTTCCAGTTTTAGAAGAGATTACTTCTATTTTTGAGCCTTAAACTTTTCATCATGGTCTCCTCATTTTTCCCATTTATATATTATTTTTCATCAAAAAATGAATCTAACTTCTCTTGAATGAATGATTTTGAAACACTAATATTTAACATAATCACTCCCACCAAAAGATGAATCCTCAACTAATTATTACATCGATACAATTTTGGTTATCTATTATTCACTCGAAATATCTTTATCTCACGGTATAGTTACCCAAATCTTATGTTTCTTCCATGGTTCCCAGTCTTCCATGGACCCTTCCTTTGCATCCCTTCCTTAAATTGCATTGCGTTACTTTAAACTGAAATTACCAGTAAGTAGTTAACTACTTTTATTCTTGTCTTATGTGTATGCTCAAATATTTCATCCCCCTCTTCCTTAGAGATCTTTTTCAGAATTATTAGGACGGTCCCTTGCTTGCTTCCCGAGAACATATACGTTTATTGTCCTCCACGCGATCAAACGCAGTTTTTAACTGCTTTTTTGGCTATAAATTTTATTTGTGTCCATGGTTATGGAGAGATACTTTCACTGACGGAATTCGTAATAATCCTACAAGTAACATTCAAATAAAATTTGATTCACTTAAAAAGGAAATAAAAATTCGTTCTATTTCTTGTTGCAACATGAAGCAAATAGTTTGAACTTATTCGTGATAAACATGATAATGCAAACTATTGACGACTTTCTCTTCTGAAATAACCTGAGAATAATGGCTGCTCGAATCTAACCGATAGGTTCGAGAGAGAGTGAAAGAGCCCAGAACATTACTTCACCAATATTCGCTCCTACCAAGTCTTCAAGTGATGCAGGATAGAAAAACTGCGCTCCTCTGTTTGTGCATGACTGGATGAGTAACAATAATCCCTAGAAGTTTGTGGACCGTGGAATACTTGTCAATGTTAGTTTTCCAAAGATTCTAGATATATATTTCATTTTCTCTTTATATCTGACGCACATGTCTCTTCAATAATAGTGTCAATATAATCACGTTTATAAATTGCAGTTGTTTATTCTTCCGTCATAGACTGGTGGCATTCAGTGAACTAAATTTTCTCGTTTACTTATGTTACGTTTAATTTAAACTTTACGTAATATATCGCGTTTCATTTAAAATCATTGGAGCATAATATTTATCCTAGAAGAAACATTTATATCGTAAGTAACATATTACAAATTTAACGCTCGCAGGATTGTTTCATGGACACGGTGAAATATAGTATCTTCCTACGTTAAACGGATATTTAAATAATTGAGATATGTGAAGAAAATTTCAATATTAAAAAAATACTTGCTCTCGTGACAGTGTTAATTACACATTGCATCGGATTAAAATTTTCAAACCAGTATTTAAACATTGTGTAAAGTGTTACAAAAACATGTACGAATACAAATTTAACATATATTTGAAGCATTACGAGCAGGGTAACAATTTCTTACCCGCGTCCTCTTCAAATTCTTCCATTGCAATATTTACTCGCATATTTAACGCAATCACTTACCACACAGTCTCTTCACATATTTTTATTTCCCAACAAGTAGTTTGTGTTCCAATTTCATAATATTAGATTTAAAATTGAATTGAATTAGGATTACATTGATGAAGTTTCTCATAGATGGCCCATAAAAGCTTACTTCATATTACGAAATAATCCCAAGCATTAGGAAATTGTCTCGAACGTCTTTTACGGGCATGAAATTACATAATTAATTAATGCAGATGATATTTGCATCGTACTTATTAATTTTCTTCTACCATAAACATAGTTTTGGTAATTGAATTAACTCAATCGAATGTAAATAGAACGTGAAATTAAATAATACGTCATGAAGTAATCGGATAGAATGGAAATCAGACGTATAAGGAATCTATTCAAGGTGTTAAGATCACGTTCCATATCATGGGGGAATTTAATTAACAGCAAATTACTAACTAAATTGAAATGGGAACAACGCAGCTGCCTCTGTCCTTAGGAAGAGAACCAGTTTAGATAACCATCGGAAATTCGAACTAACGCCCCAAACACCGAGCTAACAAGTTGATTCCTATTCAGCATCTTCCGAAAAGAAATCCTACTTGCCCCACAGAGCTCTTCGAAGAATAAATTGGACTCGTATATTAAGCGGACACAGCAATTAACACCTTTGATGCTCTGAAAACCGAGAAGTAGTAGGATCCTAGTGAATCTCCTTTCATCTGAGACTGAAGTCCTGCAGTGCGTTAAACGGACGTATAAGAAGCCAGAATCTGTGATGCCGCCGAAGTGTCATTCAGACCTCTCTTCTTTTTCTTCTACCAAGGACGCGTGCCATCCACGTGCTAACCACGTGGTCGGCAGTCGTATTGCTCGGAGCCATGGAGGCCCAAATCAAATTGAGTAATCGATTATTGCTCGGGTGTCCAATATCGGGAATGGGTCGACAAAAACAGTAAATTAATCAAGTCGCAAAATGTTAATTAAAAAATTATAGAAAGTGGTGACAAGTAAAAATATAAGTTAGGTTTTTGGAATGAAATAGATTATCATATTCACAGATACAAAATGAACTATCAATACTTCTGCAAATAATATTTTTTGCTTTACAAATACCATGATTTATGTATCAGTTTCTGAATTATTTACATCAATACAATATTTTTATCTCTTCTCTTCACCGATCAACTTTTAGACAGTGGGAAATCAATATCGATACGACTTCATTGTGAGAAAAAAATTCAACTCTAGAAAACGTGAACCCTTCAAAAAGAAACGACAGAAACCAGACAACTCACTTCCCATCGATGGAATTTCGGGGAAAATCTCTGAATGCACCCTCCGGATTCCGCGAAACCCAAAGAAACCTTCACTCGTTCTGGGAGAGAAGCTGCGACTTCGGCCACGCGTGTCTTTTCACCTGGACAGCCCTGCAATAATCGATTATCTGGTGGCAGCGGTTGGCCAAGGCGGTTCGTTCCGAGGCGTGGAGAAATGTCTTCGTCGACTAATGCGAATCGGTTCCGTGGTCACGTAGGCAGAGGAATGAGAGAGAGAGTGGAGGCGGAAGTTAGAAATCATCGAGGACACACATTAACAAAACCAACCTTGTGGTTATAGCAATGTTTCAATAACCACTCGTGATAATCTACAACAATTGGGAAGCGAATGTTGCAGATTTATAATTTCACCTAAATATTTTATAATTATTTGATGTTCAAACTATTAAAGTTGTTTTAAAATGAATAAGAAAATTTATATTTCCGGACTATTCTCAATGATAGAGGTATATTTGTCAATTCAAATTAGCATTTAAAGCATAGAATACAAAACTGTATTTATGTGATCCGTGATAGTTTCCTGATGATCGTAATATAGTCTTCATGGATTAATAGATTCGGTCCCACTGTAGTATGTCGGCAAGGAAGAAGGCATCAGCACATAAAAGCAGTTGCGAATCGTTTACGTGACAATTACTTCACTGTCTAAACTGACATTTTGTACAGTAATATGAACATGTACTATTATTAAGCTAGACTACTTTTTTTACCTGTATAATATTTCCGCGCCAGTTACTTGTAGGAAACCTTCACTGGATCATAATGGTACGTAGAACTGAAGGTCACATGTGGTTTCACTCATGGATATAACGAATGAAAGTGGGATTATAATTTCACTTTCCATGTTATCCGAGTGTAGCACTTCAGTCCAATCCAGATGGTAGAGGAGGAAGGTGAACCGTAATGAATTATAAAAGCAACGCGTGAGAGAATATAAGCAAGAAGAGGAAAAACACGAGTCCTTTTCAGCCAGTAATAGCTCATTCCTCGAGAGCCGCTGTTTGTTGCGCAACCGAAGGATCCAAGGAAGACATTGATTTGCTTTGCTCCTCCGATCCACTGAACAGATTCAACAGGAAGTGACCGAGAAATTGCGTTTACAAACAAATTCTTTTTGCGTGAAAACACTTTAACTCTAATTCTCTGAACTGGCCTTCCAGGGCATTCAATAGAATTTCAAGGAAGAGATTCTTTAACGTTGCCTTTGCACGATGCCTTTCATATTTCAAAACAGCCTTAAGTGATTTTTCCAAAACATTTATCGTTATAGATATTTGTGAGTAAATATTTTTACACCTCTTATAAAGGTACGCACTTTCGAAATATTTGACATCAACGTAATGAACTACGGCACGTAATGCAACGTAAACTAATTTTTCTTACTCAAATTTCAGTCAAAAATGATATCGAAACTCGTGCCTTATCGTTACAAAACAGTATTTACTTCGCAAAAAATGTGATAGTGTTAGACCGCATGATACCCCAACACCGTCAACAAATTGAAGAAAACTGATTTCGCTCATGACTCCGAAGCACGTGGGAAAATAGAGCTCTTGATTTGATAATAACATAATTTGATAAATTATGTAATTAATTTTTAAGATACTATGTTGTTCTCCGTTTTTCCCATAGATGGCAGAAAACAAACCCTACGTACGCGACTGCACTAAAAAGTAACGCAAAAATATGACATTCAATTAGCGTTAGCGTGCCAGAGGTTATAAAGTCAAGCATGTAACTATATTTATGAAACTTTCAATCATGTCAACTATTCTGTTTATTTTTAAAATAGTAATTATGACAATTTTTCAGGAATTACAGTGCAATAAAATCTGTGAAACGTTAATTATTCCGTTTCGAAAGATACAATGTATTTGTAAAATGGTCTTCAGTTCGACTTACGTTTTCTAGTTTTATGAAGAATAACTATCTTAATTGTCCGCAAGAGCGAGGCAATTTTTTTGTATGGTTAATTTATGATACCTATTTATAAAGATTTAGAAATAACCTTCGAAGGGATTTCAAAACCATCCCTTTAGAGGCTTTATCCACAAGATCTCGTACACATTCAAGATTGTTTTATTTAAATATTGTCCTCTCAAGGACCAATTTTATGTGGTGAGTTGATAGACAATAGTGTCGTCTTTCATTTTAAAAATTCTGCACATTCAAAAACAGTCGCCAAGTTGCTCATACTATTAGATTTGTAATAAATGAGTCACACGTTGATATTTTGTGTTTCATTTTTCTTTTTTTTTTTTTAACCTATAGAAGAAGAATTTTAAGATTTGGACTGTAAGATATTTTAACTGCTTTATAATATAATGGACAAAATGAGAACTATTTTGTTTCTTTTCAGCTAAATTCTAAGCTGATTTTTGAAGCTAAATTAGGTTACTAAGTCTCCAATCAATTTGATTATATTGTGAATAGAATGAACAAATTTTTACATGTAACTTGTTTATATTATTTTGAAACCACAACAATTTATCGTTCCCAATATGTTTGATAGTTTGTTTTTTGTACATTGCACAGTCTGATTTTTTAACTATTTCGTAATTCTGTCATCTGATGTTTTATCATAATCCAAATTCATGATGAAAGTTACTTGAATATAATATTCATAATGTGTTAATTATATTACCATTTATAATTATATACCTATATATGCAAATTGGGATAAGATTAAACTCTTCTCTGGCCGTGCTCAGTGCGGCACGCGACCACCCGCGAGACTAATAAGAGCCGCGCCCACCGGAGAGTTGATGGAGCGAATTAAAGATCTACTCACCCTGCGTCCAGCTTCGTTGTTGTGCAAATTCATCTTCTCTCGCAAAGTGCCTCCTCGCTCTCCTGTGTCCACAAAGTCTCGAGAGAATTTGAAGCCGTATTCGATGTTGTCCGAACATCCGCCCCATTCCCAGTCCCGCACTGCGTTGCTGGAACTGCTGCCGCCACTCTTGCCTGCGTAGCCACGAGACGCGTGACGATAGTCGCAAGTGCACGACTGGATGGTGCCTTCTGCACACGCGCGTGCGATGGCGTGCGTCACGCCCGCACTTGTGATGGCGTAGATGAACGCTGTCTCTCTGCACCCTGCAATAGAATAAGAAAAAATGGTGCGTGAGTTCCTTTCAGAAAATGCGACCTATACTGACAGAGTTGTAAACGAAAAAATAAGTTATTACTCATATAAATCATTTGTAAATAGCAGACACTATTGAGATACTCCGCAAGAAAACCCCAGGCTCGAATCCTGGTGAGACCATAAAACATTTGCAGCATTTCAATTTCCTATGTCCTGAATGTGTGACGGTGAAAAATCATGATCGCTTGCGTCTTATCATCGACATTATAATGTTGGGTACAGCGATTAGAATTATATCTAGACGCTGTAACCCCCCCCCTCAAAGCATGTCACGAGTGTTCGTAAGTAAACCCATACAGAAATGGTTCTCAGAAGCGCTCGTTTCCGCGGTCCTTAGTTAGTCGAAACGAGAGTACAATTCATAAACTACTAAACATTGACCGGAATTTGAAAAGAAAGATAAAGCAATCATTACATTATTTACGATATTTATGAAATTGTCTGGTATGGTCTAGGCAAGACTGTTCAATGCTTAAAATTTTAACCACCATTCTCGAACGGAAATTCGTGATCTTTTGTTGCAGTTCCCAATGCGAGTAACTGTAAGAATTTGTGAGGTTAAGTGGGGTCGGTAGGAGGACTGTTTCTGTAAAGACATTAATTTTGTAAACTATATGTAACTATGTGGCCATGAAGGGGAAATTCAACTTCTCTCATGCTGGATGAGATCAGGTAGAATGTAGAATTCTATATTCTGTCCTCCTTCGTTGATAAATGGAAACTGAGATAGTTGAACTCTGCGCACTTCGTGTAAAAGCAGACTGGAATGTTTTGCATAGGATTGTCTATAGTTGCACTGGATTGGAGAGAAATTTTTGCGATTTGTAATTGCGCAGTCTAAGTGTGTGGAAACATCTCCGTCCTTATGTATATTAAAAAAATAAATTATTAATAATAAATGTCACACGTTTTGTTAAAAAAGGAATAATAATTTTCTATTACCCAAAAAACTAATTTTTCTCTATACAACGCATTTCTTATATAAAAATTCCAAAGAAGTGGCTATATTTGAAACTTACGCGAACGATATCCCAACATCAGTGAGCAAAAACCTACGAAAGATAAACAAACAGAAGCTGACTCAAATTTGGAGAAAACGAAACCACTATTACCCTGGAAGCCGTAATCCTATATATGGTACTTCTGGCGCGTTTACCTTTTCAAGGCACAACAGCGCCCCTGTGGCCGAAATAAGTATAAGCATACAAGGAGAAAAGTGCCTCATTGAAGAACAAGTCCTCTTTTCTCAAGTCCCCAACTTTGAATGGGAAGCTTTATAGATAAAAATTACGATGACGTGAAACCATTGACAGGATACAGGGAAAACACCACTTTATTCTATTACGTTAAATCAGTTCCAAATGTTATCCTACCTCTGAATTAAATAAGTAGGCCTGTGATGCAGCCTCAAGAAATGAATATCTTTTCTTCGTTGAAAAAATTATTTTCGTTTTTAAGAGCAAGGGGTGTGTCTATGATATCGATTTCGTTCTTTTCTAATATGTACTAATCATATTTGCGTTTAATAAACGGAAGAGGAAGAATGAACAATAAGTAATAAAACATAATTCCCACACGTCGGGAAGGGATCTACCCTCTCCACAACACGTGGTTCATTCATTTCACCACATAAGAATGGGAAAACCCTCCTACCCATCCTGACGGATGAACAACATGGGCGTTCAGTTTCTGCCCCGGACGTGTGGGCGTGTTCGACAGCGATCACGCGAAGAAAGAAGGCTATTTTGCAGAGATATCTGTGGGAGCGCTTGCCGGAGGCATTCAACGCAAAGCACCCTTTCATTTGAGGGCAGGAAGGGGCGCGTGCACCCACAGCACTTCGCTTTGTAGCGTGATCACGCTACGCCCTTGCTCACTCGCACGGGTAAGCGGATCGAGTTACCGCTTTCAAGGAAGCAGCTGCTCGACAACTCCAGTCGTTGAAAACAATATTGCCTAATCTATTTTGCTTCTTTCCATTCTTTTTATTTCATTATCCGGTGTTGCCCGGAATTTTTCTTCAATTTTAATCAGGAAAAAATAAAATCTATCTACACAATAAGATCGTAATACTTTTACTTACTGTCTTTTTAAACATATGTGCAGCCTCCTAATTTTAAAAATACATAATAATACAAATTTAATACAAAACTTGACTGTACACACCATCTCGCGGGAAACGCGCCGATCGAATTTTAGATTCCGAGGCATGACATGGCAGCACCACTTCAATACAATTCTTGTAGTATCTAAACCATCCGTCGAAAATTTACTATTTACACAGGTTTTATATCTTTGATAAATGCTCAAAACAAATAACCCATTAATTTGATTATGATTGATTTTTTCCTTCTTAAACTACTCTCTTAAATTGAAGTATTTTAACACTTCTTTATTTAATAACGTTTTATCGATAATTTAGGTTAATTTTCGTAGATAGACAAATGCTGTTGCGGTCTTTTTTGTAGAACTCTTTGAGGTAAACAATATCGCCATTCATTGTTGTCACCTATCTCTAACTGTTTAGTCAATGTAAGCAAATATAACTATTTTTTTCGATTTTTTGACATTTACTGTAAAAAATCATTTCTTTCTGTCTTTCTACATATTTTAAACAAAAGTTAGCCTATGTTCATCCTGGACATCTAAACTATCTCCTTGACAAATTTTATATCGATTGGTCTAGCCGTTTAGTCGTGATCAAGTAGCAAACAGACAGACACGTTTTCGCATTAATCATTTATATATTAGTATATGAATTATATATGGATGTTCTTTCATGAAATAAAAGTTTCGTAATCTTTTCAGATCTACACGAATTTGTGCTCAGGGTGCTTGCTCTTCTGAATGTGACGATGCGTGTATTAGTACGCAAATGACTATTACATCGATAATGGTGAAATGAAGATTATATTTTTCTCTTATTTTATAAATATATCCAGTAAATTTTACGCAACCACTTACTAGTTTTTCTATGTCAGTTTTATATGAATTCTTACATAATAAATATCAGAGTAACAAAACTTTACTTCGTCGTATTTGTGTGATATTCTTGAGAATCAGAAAATAAATAACTCGTAATTAATTAATTTTCTGTCCGCAAAGGCAAAGCTCGTATTCAAGTATATTTACATACACCACACAATTCTGAAGAACGTAGACATAAAAACAAGGAATGCAACTCTATCAAAAAGCGAATGAAATTTTAGATTCACGTGAGTAAGCAAATTAATTTTAACTAATACACTCTCTTTAAATTATACATGGATTTTTTTCCATTTATTTATTTATTTGTCTCTGATTTTTTGTATTTTGGTTCAGTGACGTTCTCAATCAGGTGTAATTAATGAAATGGGAGAATCCATTCAAAGAATTGAAAGCTTGGAGGAAAATAGGTATAGGACATGTTGAATGATAAAGAGGACTTTCATCGCGACCCGAAACATTCGCATAAAAAGATACAGAATAATAAACAAAACGAATACTTTCTTACTCACCATCCTGTTTTAGTGAAGTGAAAACGTGCACTTTAATCATGCGAAGTAGGGATTTACGTTGCGTTAGGTGACCACATCTGAATGTTAAATAAGACTCACTTTTAAGACAGACACCATATTTCACAATTTGTGTAGTTTGCATTAATATGGTTCAACCCTTGTACGGGTCATCAGATAAACGTTTTAAAATCATGTTAAAATCTTCACTGGCCAGATGACTCCGTGTCATCTGGCCAGTGTCAATTGTTCATACATGTCAATTTTTCAGACTACAATGAATTGCCATATCATTTTCAAGGTAATTCCTTATCCTCTTTGCTTTGACTAAAGTTATCTTTATAGTCAAATAAAGTAACAGTAGAAATATTTGACCACTTGTTGAAATAAGGATATGATATCTTGTCACAATACATATAACATTCATTAGATCGCCAAAGTATCGACTGATATTAAGTCGTCCCCAGGGCTCTCTGCAACCACAATTAAACCTTCTCACCACAAATCATATATCACTTTAACCACGTATCCCAAAATGTTATGCTGTAGTGTATATTCCAACACTCACAAATGTTGGCGATCTGATCAATGATGTATTTATTGTGACTTGAACACAATAAATACCGCATCCTTTATCTTCCATGCATATTACATTCACCAACAATGTATTTCATATATTTACGTTTACGATTCAACATCTAATGACAAAGAACTTTATAGTCAATGCGGCGCTAATTAGTCTCTTTAAAGTGCAAGTCCGAGGCATTGAAATGTTTCCCATTATCTTCGCAAATGCTGAACTGGTGTAGGAACGTTCATCGTCTCGCTGAAATGTGATGTAAATGCCACAGATGACGATTGCTTCTCGTCCATGCTCAAGTGACAAAAAATGACACGGGGAGAATGCGTTTAATGTGATCATTTCTTCTTCGATTGGTCATTCTTCAGTACAAAAGGCACTCAATGACTGATGATCAGAAATTAAATTGTTGAAAACATTTGTACTCTCAACTTAATGGAAATTATAAAACAATAATAATAATAATAATAAATTTACCGTCAAAACAGTACAAACTGTATATGACCAATTGGACAATAAACTAATTTACTCTCCGGAGAGAAGCAAGGGACCATCCCATCAATTCGGATCAAGGGACCTAAGGCAGAGGGGGATTTAACATTTCAGTTCATACTTAAGATAAGAATAAAAATAGCTCGGTACGTTTTATAACATTAATAAAACACCAACAATTTCGAATTTAAGAAAACACAAAAAAAGTTATTTCAAAAGTACGCATTATTATCAAACTATAGAATATTCGGAAAATATTGTTTATAAATCGTGAGTAGTAAAATAACACAAGTTCGAGTTTTAGTTATTTGAATAAACCCTGGACAAGAGCCTTGAGTGCGTGTAAAAAATACGCTTCTACTCGAAAGAAAACCGGAGAAAAACTCGGGCCAGGATGTGGTAGATTTGGTACATTTGAACTCACAATGGTACGTATCCTTCGAACACGCAATGACCCAAAACCCTCGTTTCCCCAGACATCGTATCTCAAAGCAAGTCCGACGGCTGTTTGATCCCTCCGCTACATCTTGAGGACAGACGCCTGAGCCAAGTCCTCACGAGGATGTCGGTTTGTTTAGTGGCTGGAGCGCCAGGTGTTTCCCTTCGACGCAGATTGGTTCTTCGCAGATGGACACTTCTCTTAACAATAGCAGACGCCGAAACCAGCGATCAAAGCCAGGAAGCGAAGGTCTTGTAGTTCGCTTTGCATAATAGGTTCGTTATACCGTAATTCAAGCATCTAGCGCGTGTTTTCCATTCGTCTATTTTTCCAGGGACACTCCCTTTTTTTACCAAAACTTCGTTTCTGTTTGAGAGCTGCGGAACTCGAGCAATCACCACACGAAATCTTTATTGATGTGGTGTTTATTCCTTATAGTTACAAAACAAAAACATTTTTCTATATTTGTTAAGCAAGAGTCAAGAGTCTCAGATTCTACGTTTGCGACATGACGAGAGGACATTCGGTTTGATCAGAGAGCGCTGACACAAGAGGGTTCGCAAGAAGCTCGCCCTCCCCCCTCCCCAACCAGACAGAAGCCATTGCTCTGTCCTCGAAGGCAGACCCACCAGCATGGAGGCAGTGATCGCGTGATGCACGCACGAATGCGTGCGCTTGCATTGCACTCGCTGCGCAGCGATGACGCGCTCGACCGGGAGATAGCGAGTGCACAAACTGTGCTGTAGGAGCGCCACTAGTCATTCGCCCAAGACGCCATTCATCGAAGAAGAAAACGGGAGGAAAGTAGTAAAGTCAGAGGAGAAATTGCGGAACTTTTTGTGATTTTATATTTGTATTCTGGGGTGGGGGTGGTAATTTGGGGGACAGACATTGATTGACCGTCATTATCCGATCGTCCTTATCCAAGACGTCCGAAATGTGATAGAAATGAATCTGGAGTATTCATTTATATAATTTCAAGCTACTATTGTTTCAAAAAAAAAAAGTAAATGTAAAAAAATATTTTTCCCGTATTATTCCTCCTAACGGGTTGCAATCTGAATACCAAACATTTATGTTGATTTTGTTTTTCATTATACCTGATCTGAAAAATAAATTTGCAATATCCTAAAGAAGCAATGAAGAAAGAAATTAAGGAAATTAAGGAAATAGTAAAGAAACTTTGTAATGACTTAGTTGTACAAGTGGAATATATAAAAAATCCAAAACATTGTATAAAAGGTCCTTGCGTTATGCGAAAGGTAAACAATGTTTTTGGTAAAGTTATACTCATAAACTAATTTTTNGCAAGCTGATTGGAGATGACAAGGGAATCGGAGAATAAGTGTCTCGTTGATTGATTAATTGATACGATCTCCTGTCTGAAATAATTATTTCTGGTATATAGCCTGATTGAAAGTGGTGCCATAATTAAACGCGACATCCGAAGCAAGTCATGAGGCGCCTACTGAAGCATGTGAAGCAGGTGCACTTGCACTTGCTATGAGGTTCATGAAGGTAACACGATGCTTCTACCGATCAACACACGACGCACTTTTACAAATTTCAAGTGCAGAGGTATTTTTGTTTCATCTCATCGAGTGAATTTCCATGAAGAAGTCATAAACTTAGAAGTAAATTTGCAAACGAAGACATAAAATTCGTACAAATTTATTTGTAATTAACAACATAATTAACATAAATCGATATCCATAACTACGACCATTTTGAATCCGAGATCCGAATGTCATATTTTTAACTATTTTTAAAGCGAAGAATCGTGTTGATAAAAGACTTCAAAATCTATAAAACATAAGATACAATAAACCCTTTGGAACAACTACCAAAAATAGTGTTCGAAAATGTTCGACGTTTTTTGAGAAAAGGTGTTCTACTTTCTATAACTAGGATTTAATTGAAAGTGTCGAACACACATATGACTTAAAAGGTTTTAGAAAAGTTTACTAATTTGATTTTTCAAAACATAAATTCCTATAAATTCGCTTATACCTAAAAATAGATCATAACGAGGATAAATACGGAAGAAAATCTGAATTTCGCTTCAACGGTTGGCATAACTGAAATAATTGTGTTGGTTTTGTCGCGCCGCGTCACCACTTCAAAGGAGAGTCAGTATTCATTCGTTCCGCTGCCCAATCAGAGCATGAAAACATATACTATCACAAAGTTCCTTGTAAATACTGTGAAAATTCCACAGCAGAGTCTAGTCTCAGAAAGAAAACCTGTAAATAGTCTTCACCGCTACTTGACGTTAGAGTTCATTAATTTTCGTGGATTTAATGGTAAATTATATATGTTTAACTTTGTTATGCCTCAACATTGCTTTCGTTGGAGGGTTCAAAATTTTCAACGAAAGTGTACTTACTAAGGTGTTATACAGCCAAAGATAGTTTGGTGTGGTTAATAGAAGAGTTGTGTGATTTTTACTGTCAATATTTGAATATTTAACGATATTACAAAAAAAAAAATATTCACAGTATCCGAAGATATTCATACCTTCAAAAAATGTCGAAGTAATAATTAATGGTTGTTTTTATATTATTATTATTATTAATAATAATAATGTTTGATTCAAAAGACGATCATTAAATTAAAATATGTAAAATTGTAGCAAAACAATTGTATGATGATTGCGTACAACATAATTTATTTAATCTGGAAATTAGAGGAAGAACGATAGAAAAGAAAAGAGTCTTAAATGTAAATTTGGAAAAACATTTTAACAGAAAAATATTAAATTTTGGGATGTGCGTGATAAAATTGTTCATCATTTTCATTAGGTCCTAAGGAAGTGTCAACATTAACTTCATTATGAGAAATTTCTCAATAAAGCGCGGATGTGATGATCGTGGAAACAGAATTTTCGTATACTTCTAACATTTTCAGAGGTATGAAGAAATATCGAAGGTATTTGGTAAGGATTATGATGAACACAAGAATGATTGAACTAGTTTGTTACGAAGAAACATGCACATTAAACAGATCGACTTAGCTTTGTCAGATGAATCATTTAGTTCCTAAACCATTCAATCTAAAAGGCTTTAACTCACGTGATAAAATGTAATCGTTCTGGCAATACAGCATTGATTATATTTTGTCAACCAGGTGTGGGATGGGAGGGTGAGAGAGAGAGAGAGATTGGCTTCTTCGCTGTGTGTGAGGTCTGCCGCCGCCTCCGCCTCCGTTGCCGCCTCTTCTTCTTCTCCTTCTTGTGCCGCTGCCGTTTGAGTTATGGCGGCATTCGCCTAATACCGGGTAATTACGTCATCCGAGGATGAAGTCCGGCCCGCCGGGATGCCNTAATAACAATAACAATTATATCTGTCTCTTATACACATCTAGATGTGTATAAGAGACAGTCCCTATCCCCCCTCACGCCCCCACGTTGTTCCCGTCCACGCCTCGCCAGCGACGTACAGCAAGGACGAGTAGAGGAACAGAAGAACAAAGTACAACACTTGAGATATTTTCTATTACAGAACACTCTCGTGTTAGCTGATCTACAATAATTTAATTACAAGAGATGGTCTTGGGGGATTAGCCTTCCTTCGAAACCACAACTCTGTTTGCATCTATCCCTTTTTTTTTAATTTTCACCAAGATTTCATGAGCACGAAATAAAATCGATGCTGCAAATTGCTAGAGCGAAAATTTTCACTCTTGATTAGTAGGAAGGTACTGGCACACGATAGAGACTATGAACACATTGAGTAAAAGAGCATAGAAATCCCAAATGTATGATTGCAATATCAATCTCAGAGATGTCCAAAATTGCATGATTACAATAACATTAATGCTTTCAAATTCATTTTTTGTTGATCATATAATTACATTAAAATTAATTGATCGAGTTTCTGTTAGACATATATCGCATGCATATAAAATCAGTATTAATTGAAAAATATTCGTAAAAAATTCCTTCAATTTTTTTGGCTTAGAAATCCAAGACAGTACAGTACAATTCAACACTTTTTGGAGGCATGTAATGTGAAATCCAGATCTAAATTATAAGATTTTTTAATGAATCGCGTGAGCAATGGTCAGGGGACTACTACAGATTCAAAATTTGAATCAAGTACTGTATCTAGTGGTAGTGTCTTCGTTTCCACGATCCCGCTGAACGGGAGAGCATGGGTTCAAACCCGGATCGATCAAACTAGGTGGGGTTTTCATCTGGGGTTTCCCTCAGCTACTCCAGACGAATGTCGGTTCGGTACCTTAAATTCCCCGGCAATCTAATCCCGTCTCTCCTTCCCAATTCCCTTACCCAAGTCCAACGGTTAGGTGGAAGAGCCTGAAAGTCTCAGCTCCTGAACCTCCTTTTGCCAAAAGGCATAAAATAATTAATAATAATAATAATAATAATATGACAAAAAATGTAAAGACAAACGGATTCTCACATCTGGTAGGAATCAGAGATCCAAGAAGGTCTTCAGAATCGTAGATTTTCCCCAGAGTGGTGAGATGAGCGAAGAGGAAAAGTAAAAGAGAAGGAGAGGAGGAGAGAAGAGAAGGATGATGAAGAAGAAGCGTGCATGAGGTGAGATAAGTGGCCGCCCTTGCACCGCCTCTGTCCCGCCCCCGCGCGCCTCTTCGACACAGGCGTCCACGCGCGGGAGGACGGACTGACATACTGCTCTTCTACCTGCTGGCTTCACGAAACGCAGCGGCGACGGCGGCGGCCTTCTTAATAGCATGTCCCACGCGCCCACTCCTTACTCTGCCATTAGACGGAGAAGGCGAAAGAAAATGATTGCTTCTTTTCAGACAATTTTTGCTTCTTATGCAACCAGCAACACACTGCATTCCCCGTGGAGTTTTCGTAAAATAAAAATGCACATCCCGTATTTAAAATATTCTTGCAATTCCGTCTTCAAGAAGAATCGTCTCTCCCAGAATCATCATACGCAACTTGAATATGTAATTGTATTTATTTATTTTATATCTTTTGGCAAAAGGAGGTTCAGGCCATGAGGTCTCCTCTGCCACCTAACCATTGGACTTGGGTAGGACAGATGTTGGGTTGCCGGAGAGCTTATGGTAAAGAAACCGACATTCGTCTGGTGAGAGATACCGCGGCTGGAATCCTCACCTACTTCTGCCCAGCAGGATTTGAACCCACACTCTACCGCTCAGCAAAATCGTGGAAGCGGTGACGCCACCACTAGACCATCGCTGTCGGTATTGTAATAATAACCATTTCAATGCTTATACTCTCGACAAAACAAACTAACTAATTATTCCACCAAATTTGATGTGACATTATCACGCTTCGCCGTTTAATTACAGATTCCGACAATGTCAGCACTATAGTTTTGAAAAGAGAATTGCTGTTCATGGAGACCTTAATTATCAAAATTATAATATATATCATTGTTCTCCATGTACATAAAATCCTTCAAGGGTAACATATGAAAAAATGTGAGATCCATGTTTCATCAGGTTTTATTTCTCTGAGATGATACGAAACATTTTCCGAAGTGTGTTCATACGCCAGATTTCTGAACATACAGTTCAATTATATCCTTAAAAATGTGAATCATAACAATTGATAAAACTACCAACCTGTTATAATTCTTATGTAAACAGGAGAACCTCGAATATAATTTTTTAAATCTCATGTAATACATCGGCTTCTGATCCTATCATATTTTCTCTGTTTCCACCTACTGTAGAAAACGTTCCAGTTGTTAAATTCCAATTCGCTAAATAAAACCTTTTTCCTCCTATTATTTAGTAACTGGAGGTTTATTTAATTTTTGGAAGTACACAGAAAAGTACTAAAAACTATTAGATCTTGTATTTTACTATCTTTGTTATAAATGGGATCATGTTTTTCGCTATTGGTCGTTGAAAAGTGTTCAAATTTCGATTTATCAATGAGGCGGGTTGCTAATTTTGACTTTCACCAGGGTTAAGAAACACAATTATGAATGTGAAACATGTAAATAGGAAATTAATTCACACATTACTGCGCAACATCTTTGGTATAATTACATACAATCCGAATGTACATTTCTGTATACCTCTATAAATAACTTTGAGTATTTCTTTGTATTTGGTGATTCGCATAACAAGACCAAGAGAGTCTCGGTAATGGTCTGTTTTTGCAAGCGATTGTCTTGCTCTATTATTATCTGCACTTTCTGCAAGACCAAGATGAATATTCCATCACTAATTGTAAAAACCCTGGAGAAGACTCCACTACGTAATAATTGTTCAATGTTTTGTTAAACAAGAAATTATCCTTGAACCAAGCTTAAGAAAATATATTTTTATAGTAGGTAACTTTATAAAAATGATGAGAAGTAAAAAGTGCAAAAATAATATGCAACGGCGTTTTGGCAAGAAAAATGAACTTTCACTTGTGAAGGAATGACACGCTAAAATCAACGCAGAGAAAAGTGTTGAAGCATCTGATTTAAAAATTACTGTCGATTAGGGCTTTTTATGAAGTAACAATGATGTGCACCACAATGGGACGACTATAAGAAGAATGTATATTTTTCATCCTGGACTGAACTTTATCTAATTTCATTCAATTCTTAATTAACATTAATACTTATCTCGTAGACACATAGTTAATATCTAAGTAGCTTTATGAAATCGCACGGGAAAATGAATGAAACTGACATGTGTACGACAAACGAACGTTTACTTTTATGTAGGAAGACTATTTTATGTACCCGGTTAAAATTGCTTATACTATTTCACTTTGTTTCATATTTAGAATTAAACAATGTTAACTGGACATCGGAACAGTTGATAATGTACGATGGAGCATTGAGTAACTTCGTACAAGTCTCTACGAATATTGTTTAATACTTACCATACGCGTCGGTGTTGTCATTTATTAGAACAATAGTATTCAAGTAACATCCTTTTCAAATGAATAAATCAAGTGACCTCTTTTCGTGGAGTAATTTTTAAATGCTGTCTTCCCGGAAAGAAATAGATGAGATAATTATAGAAAATCGTCAACACGTCTTTCAATGCTCTAAAGTGCGATACTTCATTTGTGTAAGTAAGCAGAAAATGAATTAAATTTTTCTGGGACATTTGCATATTAACTATATGACGATGAGGAAGAGGAACAGAATTTCGTTTAAAATAGTGTGAAAAACTCACATTTTCTTATAATGAAATTCGGGTTAATTTTGAAATGGAAAGGTGAAGGTTCAGTTTCTCCTAGAAATAACCTCTCCACAACGCATTCAGCCCACTTCTTCTCCAAGTGCAAGTTTTCTTACTGGCATCCGTTTGAATGCCTACTCATGAACCCCGTTGACACGAAGAGTATGTTCTTAGCAGATGAGCCTGCTCAGTGTTCATACGTGCTTCCCGACAACTCTGAAGCTACTTACCCTTTGTTCTGAAGAAAGGTATCACAGTGCATTTAAACGCGTCTGACAGCGTTCTTTTGTGTGTCCTAGATATAATACCGAAACCATGTAACAGTCAGACCTTGTCAAGAGTTTAAATTTGCAGGATGACAGAAAGGCTTTAGCTCCCATAATAGGAAAATGAAGATGTTTTTGTTTGCTCCGTTACAAATGTAGGTATTCTACACAGTACAACCATCGCCTCAGCTTGGTTCACGAATTCTTTTTTTAAGTTGTAATGAATGTAACATTGTATTTGGTTTTCTGTTGCGCTTTGTGCGGAAGAATGCATTATAATTCCATAATGTAATAGGATGTTTATCTTTCCCGTGATGTAATAATGAAAATACTCATATTATTGGCATTATATTCTTAGCATTCCGCTAATGACTGACATCATAGATCTTATAAATGACAAATTAATGGGAATGCGAGGAGAAGTTAAGATGAGCAAAAATATAAGTATAATGTCTAAAATCAGTGATTATATAATCGAAGTTCCTTTAAAAAATTTAAACTCGAAATCGGTAGATAACATTACTTTTTAAATAACTGTACTATAATCACTATGTATAATAAAATATATTAAATACTCTTTAGATAATATAAAGAGTGACTAATAATTTAAATAAATAGTTAAACTTGCGACCTTTTACGGACAAATAATATTTTGTTAGTGACTTCCTAACGAAAAATAAAAATATTATTCGCCCATAGAACATTGTAAGTTTTTAACAATTTATTTAAATAGATTACATAATGGAAATTAATAGTAGTAGAATGAGTTACTAAGTATATCCGTTCTCTCTTTAGGACTGGCCAGTTAACATGATTCTGCCTTGGGGTGCAGAAATGATACATCCGCCACCACCTTAAAGATTAGAATGAATGGATGATTGCTTCCGAAGACGAAATAAGTTTATTGTCCTCCATGTGCTCGTATGCAGTTTCCAACTGCTTTTTGAGTATATATTTTCAAAACGGTCGATAACTGAATTAGGATTTTGGATTCTTTTAGTGCCTCGAAACATATGGCAATTTAACGTAATCATGACAACAGAATCATAAATGATGTTTTTATTCAGATAATTGTGAAACAAATGAGCAAAGTTGTCACATTATCAAACCCATAATTCCAGTGGCGGATCTACACCGTAATCAGGGAGCAATTTTTGTTTAAAAATTATGGTTTTACAACACAAATTTTATAAATATTACCTTGAAATAAAATGCATCAAATAAATAATTAACAATCTGACATTATTAATAACAAAAACAATTATATGTTAAAGTTATTAATATGGTATTATTAATCTGGTATTATTAATTACAACAAGAATTATATTATTAATAACAAATATTTAGGTGGTAACTCTTTTGCAAAGTATGTCATTTATCAATTTCAATTTTATCTGTCAGCGAGTTCTGGTCCAATGAGGGGTGGGGGTGGGGGGTACCCCTCCATAGATCCGCCACTGCGTAATTCTATTTCGCTTAGTGACTCACTGATATGCATTTTCAGTAGAAAACACGTTTGTACCTCCGTAGGAAAAGAAGAGGTCGTGAGAAACTCGGAGCAGTTGACGAAACAAGGAGCCGCCGCGTGCAGCGATGTAGGAGCGTCGGAATGCGTACGAGTTTCAACCATCTATGATGGGAGCAGCCGTATATCACAAACGATATCGGATAGAAACGTTGGGATCAGAAGCGATAACGCCAAAAAGAGGCAGAGATGTGGAGAACGCAGTCTGAGAGATACGTGATCCGATCATGATAGCAGCCACTTGTCGGCAACGGAGCGCGAGATAACGCCGACGGACACGGGGCAAAAAGAAGGGAGAAGATGGAATGCAGGGAAAGAAAAAGAATGGCACTTGAATATTAATTCCCAGACATCCGTGGAAAACAAACGTATTCAATCGGGTGTTAACCAGGTAATCGCGGATGCAAGACATGGGTTCTGAGATGTAAGACGATATAGTGCTCACACTCAACGAGCGAAAAATTAATCCAGATGACTCGTTTGATGAGACAAAAGATTATGGGACCCGGTTAGCTAATGCTTGGTTTTCACTATGAAAAGGAATAGAAACCGCATTACGCTTCATAGATACCTTTCTTTGAGTAACCTTTAACATCTTGTAATAAACCTCTTAGAATTGGACTCGACTTTTTTTCCTTGAGCTGTACCGTTCCGTGTGAATATATTAATACAGAACACGTATAATGGTTTAACAATAAACTTTATCCTTCGTTGACCCCAAAAGTTAACTTGTAGTGTTCAACAATATGCATTGCAAAAAAATTTCAATTAGTTTTTCACGTCATTCAAATATTTTTAAATAACATTTTTAAAAAAAATTCTGAAATACAGGAATAACCAAATATATTTGATAGAGGGTGCCGTTTAAAAGTTTAACCAATCCTATGACCGCAAATTAATCAGTGTGAATGAGAGACGTATTTTATTTTATGATTTAGGGCGATATTCAATCCATGAGGTCTACTAATCACATAGACTGGGTGAAGAAAATAAGGAGGACGATGTTGGATTGCCGGAAAATGTAAGGTTCCACTCTGGTCTGGAGCAGGTGAGGGAAATTCCACATGAATAACTCTCAGTTCGTCCGAGTGGGGATCGAACCCATACTCTCCGATGGGGAGCGCAGGGGCTGCCATTGCGCTATAAGTCGTAAGGTAAAAAACGAGAGTGAGTTTGATTCGGCTAGTTTGACTGTCATGTTTAGCAGGATGAATATTATATCTCACGATGGATGTACCATCAAAAACAGAAAACTCGAAAAATTGTTTGAGGACATAGTTGGATGCGAAGAGAAGTTATGCAAAAATAAATACAAGAACTCTGTGATCTATAGCGATGAGTGTAGACGTATTTATATTATGTTATATCGTCATTTCTAATACCCTTCATCAAACGAAAGTGTTTAGGACTGTCTCGTATTCAATAACTACGTTTAAGGTGAGACCAGCAGTCCAAGATAGTCAGATCATGGAGATGTATAATTGTTTTCTTTATTATTATTCTAATTGTTTTGAAACAATAATATGAATAATAATGAAGAAAAAAATGATTTAACTTGCATCTATCAGTTAAAAATATGGTACAGGAATTCACTTGACTCGTTTGAAATGCATAAGAGCATTAAGTACAAACATGGCGGCAGAAAGCAACGGATTCGTGATTAATGCTTCACACCTCAGAAAAAGTTAAATAGCTTTTTCAAATGTCCGGTGACCTATGGATAAGTGATGTAAAAAATCGAGGGAAATTTTTCAACGAATCAAAGTAAACTTCTATCACTTTCCTGATTTAAAAGTGAGTTTTTATTTTAAATAAGGGTTTTCTCCATAAGTCGCAATATATTTTACCATCAATCATAATTGCAATTATTTCTTTTAAATGGCCGGCGAGGTATGTTTTTCAAGTTGAAATCACGTTAAGTACATGTTACTCTATTTGCTTATGCCGATTTAAGATATTTTAGTGATTTAATTGTACCTGCGCTAGTAATTAGTTCCCTGCTGATTAACTCTTGGTCTCGTAGCTAGATGAAATTACGCATAAAGGAGGCTGTTTTGGGAAAGCGAGACCTCGTTAACGATGGCAAGAGATACACAATGAAGAAGTTCAATCTGAGAAAAGCGAGTGAAAAACAAAACGGAGTGGAGCAGTCGACGCTGAGTTGAGATGAGAAATGGGTCGGGATGCGCCCCGGCGCGCGCGCGCGCGTGTGTGGCTTCGAACGCCAGCGGACACAAACAAATGACGGCGACCTGGGCGGCAGACCTCGTTGTGGCCCACTCCCGCTGCGGCCAAAGCCACCGACAAACTGTTTACTCGGAGAGAAGTCATTGTTTCATCATACGCGGCCTTCTTCCTACATTTATTAATGTTTTCGCACCGAAATTTACTTCCAATGCAAACTTTAAAAACATTACGAAAAACAGATGATAACCCAAACTCAAAAATTCTTCAATTTATCTCGTACAAAAATTCATTCCATCATTTCTTCCACTTTGGGAAACATAAAAAAAACGTATGGCCGATAAAAAATACATACCTTCAGTTTTCTAATATAAAATGTCCAAAAATTTTACTCACGGATTTTACTGAAGTTATCGCACAATGATGTAACACGGATCGCAAAAATTTACTTTGAAAAGGGGTGTCCGGATATTAGGACAATTTTTGTAAGACACAACATGAATACAACATCTACGCTATTATCATTTTAATTCTATGCAATCGCTTGCGTTATTCATAAAGTATCGCGTGCGAAGGTGTGACGGGGAATGAGTTTTGTTCTTCAGACTGTTATATGACGCAGATGTTCAGAGCGAGGGAAATGTTTCTGGGACTATGGCAGAATAAACGAATAAGTAAGAAGAGGGTATGGATATTGGTTTCTCGTTTATACATAAAACAGATTTTTGGTTCAGAATTAGTGGAAATAGTCAAACAATATTCTTTCCTAACCCAACGTATCCTATTTAAAATCATTTATTAGATGTACATTTAAAAAGTTATAACTGATTTTTTCTTTCAGTTGATTTACAGTCGCGAGACAGAAAGTCATTAGTGAAGAATGTTTCTTTTCAGTCGCGTAAAATTTTGTATCGTGAACGTTTCCTCTTACCAACACCTTCCGCTTTGAAATCTTCATTGCGATCGTCGCCCTGGGCATCGACGCTTATCTCAGGGTGTTCTCACTATTCTCACTTTACCCTCCTTCTCTCCCTCCCCTTCCCATCATCACTGTTCACTCCCTTGTCTTGCCTCGCGGCAGCAGCGGCGAGGGGGTGGGGGCAGGGGTTGCAGGTAACAGCCGAAACGCGCGTTGGCGCGTGGCGAATCTTCGGCATGTGAGCCCACCTCGAGGGAAGCACCGGTCACAGGCAGCCACCGGTCAGCAGCGGCAGGCTTGCCACCCGTCGGCCGTCGCTCATAAACGCTGACCCTCACAATGCACAGACCAACACCTCATCTATCTTGACGGCAGGACTCTCACGGAAGCGACACAAAAGAGAAACTGAACAGGTGATTGGGAAATTATGGTTTCAGATTCTGCGACAATAAAACACGCCTACGATAGTCGATATCTCGAACTAAACGATGAAACAAGAATAATCTTAGCAAATATTCGTGAAGATCCGAAAAAGCACGTTTAACACAAAAGAAATGAAGAGGGTGCTTGAGTCGTACGACTGAATAGTTGAAGATACAAGAAACGAATTGAGGTTTGACTTACAATTATCATTCAGCTTTTACATCACAATGGCACTGACATCCTACGGAGACAAATAGTAAGAACGGCATGGTTGATGCGCCACCTGCTTGTACGGCGGCTCAGTGGGAGGGCTGCACTGACAAGGGCACTGAGCGCCGAGTCTTCGATGGAGAGCACCCCGCTGGTTCTCCAACCATGGTTGCTGCTCTCCCGGGGATCACTCGGTTACAGTGACTGACAAGTGAGACACTTTGCGAAATGAGCTACTGGTTCTTTTAAAAGACTCTCGTCAACGTCAGATGCGGAGACCTGCCAATGGGATAGTTTAAAGAATGAAATCGGGAAAATCTCCATGTAATTTTTCTTCTATTTTAAATGGTGGGTATCATAATACAACCTAAAGTGATATAAAAAATAAGGAAGTCTAGAGAAAAAATATATTAAAAATCCCAAAATAAGGATTGAAACAAATCCGATAAAATTTTAAGTCGTAATATTGCCATATCATAATCTTCCTTTAAGGCGTGCAAGAAATTATTTTATTGGGGAAAACTATTTCGCTGTTAAATGTTATAAAAGATGAAACGGAAACGGAAAACGGAATGCATGAAGAAAAATACGTTACCAAAGAATTTAGAAATACGATACGCATCAACTTCAGTGGGAACAACTTTTCACGTCAAAATCCCCTGTAATGGAAAGTGGGACGATGAGTTCAAATAACAAAAACCGATCGCCTATTCAACCGCGTGCGCCGTGGAACTCCAGTGGACAGTGGCAGGCGGGGAAGGGGGTGTCTTTAGTAGCCTCGTCACTCAGAAAACACACTCACTTCACGGTTTGATCGGGTGTCTTGTGTCCGTAAGTTGCCCACGAAAAGAGCGATGCGCGCCATAGGAGAAAGGTGAACAAGGGGGATGAAAGGCAAAAGGCAGTGCCTCCCTTATTCCTCTTGCATTGGAGGGGGAGGGGGTGACGGGGCGTTCAACATCTCGTGCTCCAATGTCACCACGCACAGGTAGGAGGTCCACAGCGGGACATGCAGTCTTTGCGACGTTGCCACACTCTGCAGGATGCTATTACATCTACTGTTAAGACAGAGGGCGCTTTTCGCATCAATTTTACTAAAATTTCCTGAATCCTGGCGCTTTTTCCAATGTTCCGGACAACCACTTATTCACAGCGATTACGAAAGAAAGCTATCGAATATCGAAATACCTTATAAAATTATAAAATTTTACGACCATTTATAGATAAATTACCATCTTTTGACCTGCATGCGGTGTGTACGTAAATAATTCAGTGTCATGAATTCAGTAACATGACGAATGAAATAATGTAATATGTAACCACACAAAAAATAACATCCATAATTTTAAATTCACATAACTTTCGTTACCAAACTGTACCTTCATGTTAACATTCAATAATACATAGTTCTGTGGCAAAAGAAATGCTATTAACTTCTATCGTTATCTCTTCTTTTTCCAGTGAATTATTTTTTTTATGGAATGCATGTCATCTTATGATCACAATACCTTTAGGCGTTGATTTCCATTCCAAGTTACACGAAGTGATAGAATATCACACGCTTTAAATTTCTGATGTATAAGCCAAATTTTTGCAACCTTCAATGTATAATGATCAGCTCCTTGTGATATAAACTCCTCAGTAAACAGCACGTTAGAGATGTCATTAGTATTTTTATTCTCTTAACCTTTCTGGGGACAACTTCCTTGTGTCTCCAATCCATCACAAGTATAGCCCTCTCATAAATGTAGAGTGAAACATTCCTAAAAAAAGTTTACAGAACAATAGTAATAATTTTACGGGAAGAAAAACAAAGGATTCTGGTATCTGACAACTGCGAGCTGAACGGGAGTCCGCGTCATCCGTGACGTGCTGAATTCTGGGTTTTGTTCGTGAGGGTGGCCCTCATAGGGGTGGAAGGATGTCCGACGAAGGGGGAGGGGGAGGCAGGTCCACAACAGGTGTGCGGACAGAAGGTCGGAGGGTTGGTTGTCAACGAGCCCAAGTGAGACTTTCTTGGTGGGCGTGGGGTGTCCTTTTAAAACCTCCAACACCCAGTGTTATGGAGAGGAAGAAGCGATTAGACAAGGAGAGACTGTTCTCTAGGGAGATGAGGAATCGCTACTTGTTACGTTAGATATTCGAGTGAAACACTTTTCTGGTTCTTTATTAAGAAATTTATTTCCATCTAATTTTTCTTTCTCTTACTATCCAACTAACTAATTTTTACTTCTTTAGGTTCGTGTATGTATATATATATATATATATATATATATATATATATATATATATATATATATATATATATATATACACGAACCTATAATATATATAGTTTCTTTTAAAATACCGTTACCATACTTGACACAGTATGTGTGTAAACTCAATTGTGTTGTACGTATGAAAATTTGCGAAGAAACAGTCCATTATGCTTGGATCTTTCAATGTACTCCACAGTACAAAGATGCAGAGGAACATACCAGTTCAGTGAAGTAATAGTGAAAATGTGTAAACGAGTAAAGTTGGTCACTAATGGGACTTTTAACATCATAAATTTGAATGTGGGGTTACGGTGATTTCACCTATTGTTTAACACATTTCCTGAGGGCATGAGGTGAGGGATGGATAGCCGTTCTCCATTCAAACAGAGAAATGAGCAATGAGATACAATGAATATCTTATTTCATTTCACATCCAAACCGGCGGAAAAGATAGTTCTGGATATAACTGAATTAACACTGTAATATCAAAAATGAATGTTTTGATGTTTGTCCGCAATTTAAATGACGTACACCATGATCAATCTTTATCCGTCACTCGGTAAGTGAAATTTCTCCTTTTCTGTGATTGCGCTACCCGGTATAAAGGCAGGTTAGGAAAAAGATAGCAACAAATACTTTTGTTCAATGTTGGAGTGTGAAATTTGTCATAAACACAAGAAAAGTATGTTTTAATAATTTTCATTTGAAAAAGGATGTGTCGTGGCTTCTCCTATAAGATCTTCTACGGCAGATTACAATATTTTCAATAAAATTCGTGACATTGTGGAAGATGACCGGGGAAAGCCGCAGTGTTAGTTCAACTCGTTATGTATATTAGGAAGTGAAAAATCAGCACTCTTGTATGCGCATGGCTACACGTTTGCGAACATCACCTTCCTTACGCAAATGTAAATTATTTCAAGATGGCGCGTGTGCTAACGGTCGAACGGCGCCTTCCGTCCACTAAACAGAGGACCATCGCATAGAACGGCCTCAAATATTGGATGACCAGGCGAGAGAAATGTTTTAGCCAAACACTGACGGAGACTAAAGGTGATTTCGTGATCCCAATAGGTTGGTCAAACACCGAAGTGGGGTGAAGGACAGAACCAATATTTCCTGCGAAGACGACTCTTGTGCTTTCGAAAATGTTACGTTACTCGTTTTCTTTGCTATTGAAATATCAAAGAAAAAAAAACACCGGGTTCAATTCCGCGGAGGCGGGGGGGGGGGGGGAAGGCCGAGAAAAATTGTACCTTTCACATCTATGTCCCAGTTCATATAGCTGCGTACCCTCCTTCCTCTATCCATCTCCTCCTAGTATAAATAACTCAACTATTACTAACTACTTCTACTTACCCCTCCACGTGGGCCAAGTTGTTGGTAAACCTAACCTAACCTACGAACAATAGCCTACCACCCAACTCCTACCTCCTATCGTTCCATGTGGATAAGCTTCAATAGCACGCTACATTTCCCATTTACAAATACAACAATGGAAAAAACTATTATAGAATTACCTGTATACGTATCATGTAACTTGAGCTTCTTGAAAGGACAAAAGAATCACTGTAAAGGGTTTTAATACATCTGCAAATTATTTTTCTTTGTCTTATTTATTGGTTACGTATAATTTTATTTATTTATGTAATTTTTGCGGATACTCTACTTCACGCTCTCTTAACCAGAGCGGGTTTTCTTATGTACGTCATATACAATAAAAAACTTCATTATGTTGTTTAGATTTGTGGAAATGTCTCAGAAAAAAATATGACTTTACAAGAGAAAAATTCTACTAAAAGTGTTGGTAATACGTTCAAAGAAGGTATACGCAAGATAAGAAAATATAAACGCAGAGAAGAAATAATGAAAAAAAAAATCTTGTCTAAACTACAAAAATAGCTTTTGAATACAGTATTGTACCGAAGTCGTTGACATGACCCATGGAACTTCATTTCGAAAAGATTGCACGTGAAATAGAAAAAAGATACTTTTATGAATTGTGTTGATGTAATGAGAAAATTGAAAGGAGTTGTGGAGAGCACTGAGGCAATAAGGCAAAGTTGCCTGTTGTACGGAGGGGGGTGGGAGGAAGGGGAAGACAAGCGGCAAGCTGTGTGCGTCCCGTGTTCGGCCTTTGTCTCTGGGCGGCCGACGGCTTAATTTAGTGGGCCCTGGGGCCCCGCGACGGGGGGCCGCTCCAGCTGTACCTGAGCTGGACGCACCGGCGCGGGGTAGGCGGGGTGCGGCGAAGCGGGGCGAAGCGGGGCGCAGCGACCACCCAACAATGGATCGCGACAGGCGAAGACGCGGCGATAGAGAAGAGGGATCAGTACAGACGAACAACAGAGCCAAGGAGGAGGAAAATACTTGCATTCACAATAAAATATTTTTTACTTACAAATATGAAAAATGCATTTTTTAGATATCCGTGGGCTCCAAAAATTATGGTCACTAATTATAAATCAAGATAAAAATGAAAGGTAGGTTTTTTCATGAGTAAAATCTACCTTTATTCCCCAGTCAATTATTCGAATGCGTATTCTTTATACTCTTCAATTAAATAAATGATAAAATTTCAATAAGTTCGTATGAATGTACGAAATATTTCCAAGCCATTTGTTTGATTCAATTATGTTGTTGTCGACTGGAAATATACGTAATTGAAGAGTGACCCACATTGTGAAGTGCCCAATACATCTAGGAACTCAGTTGTCCTTTTAACCTGGGATTAATTCATCGTCAGAAACAGATTAATTTGGCGCGTGGCCCTTGCGCCCTGCGGAGGATAGCGACCCCAGGGTCGAGCCTTGAGGAACCCCACGGCGGAGCCCGCGTCGCCAAGAGCGTGATTCATGTTCTCTAGCGACCACCCTGAATTGAAGTCGAATCTTAAAGACTTCAAAGTATATTTTCCACTTCATAAAAATACATTTTAATAAATCGTAATTCTTTTCCACGGTCTTTCAAAGAATGAAACCTGTTTTATTAATTTTTAGTATGATCAAAGTAAGTAATTAAAAGTGAGTAATGGCTTCGAAGATATTCTTCCACGTGTAAGAGATGGGAATTATGATGGATTATTTCACCGTATTTTCATTTCAAGAGTGTTAACATCATACTTAAATGTGTTAACACCATCCTCAAAATAATTTAGATACAACTGAATATTTTAAATATGTATAATCTATCAAGATTTTTTATATTTGTTTCAATGTTAATGTATTTGTACGGAGAAAATAGTTCTTACGTGTTACAGATTAATTTGCGAGATTACAATAAAACGTAATTGTTTTTTGAGAATAACAAAAACGCTTTGTCTTAAACTTTACTATTTCATTTTTCTTTGATTTAATTGTAGAAAATTCTTAATATAAAATATTATTCTATAGATTTGTATTTGCAAACGATTACACTAAAATGTGTTTACTTGCTTTGTCAAGAATGTCAGTGTGACTTTTACATAATAGTTTTTGTAAGGTGTACTCTTTTTACCATTTTACATAAAATTTATGTACTATTACATTATTTATTGCACATTTCCGAGACATTTATTAAAATATTTATCTTATTCATTCAACTTGTTGTGCTGATTTTTATCCGAGCAAGAAACGTTTAAATGCTCAGTAGAAATGAATGGAATCTTCCAATATTGATTTAAATAATCTTCAATTCTTATATCCACTTTTCACTTTTTTCGGTAATTGAAGTTTTCTTAAGTGACACAGAACCCAACATTCCTCCATGGTTACGGCAGACTTTCCAGTTTCTCTTGTTGACTTTCGTAATAGGCTCATATAGCGAGTAGTTAGTTACGTGTTTGAGTTGAATGCAATATGTCTGCTCCTGTGAGTACAAAATACTGAAGAGGCGTCTTTGGACATTATCCTCTTGCGTATGTTGCACTAAAATATTACGTGTTAAACACTCTCGGCTTCTTCCAAACGTATGCAAGGCAAACAAACTTAGAGCTCATTCAAATTGTAGCAGAAAGGACGGTTCGGAAGAGCCCTCTTAGAATCTGTCTGTGCTTAAAAATAACAGGGACAGAAAAAATAATGACGAGAATGGAATTATAAAGAATTTTACCCTCAAGGTTCACAACTTTGTATTGGTGTGAAAGTAGAAATAAGTATGAAAAAATGCAACATAAAATTTGATAATGGAAAATGTCAAGTTAAATGGCCTTGTATGTAATTAGTGTTTCTTTTTAGAAAACACCATTAATTTGACTATTTTCTCTACTAAACACGGCGAAGTATTCGCATTGTTGTGAACAACTGAAATTTTATGACTAAGTATGAAAACAAAATCATTAGTAAAATGTCATTTCGACATTCAAGAATAACGAACTATTAATTTAACTGAGGAGCGGAATGAATTTTTCAAGAGTGTCCACTGGTGTTTGGTCGCAGACATAGGATATTAATCAAGAAATATCACTAAGAAAGGGAGTATGACAAATTCACGCGTGATTCATTTTGCTCCTCCAGTAGCTGTTGGGTATGTGATACTCGAACACTCCAGCAGCCTTCGTTCCTCGTCCTTCCTTCCTCATCCTCCAAATGGATGGTCTTTCGTTCTGACAAACCTTCGGTCACGTGGCCAGTGCACCTAACAAAAGACTAACGATGAGTCACAGAGAGAAGCACATCACATTCCATGGAAAACCTCATTATTTCTACTCCAATGCGTGAGTTTTATTTTGTTCCATCGCGTAATCTAATCGATTAATCTTCGTCTGGCTGTCTCGATGGCATGCTAGTGTCGCCTGGTATGGAAGCGTCTCCACTAGGGTTTTACGCGTCGTCACAGCGGATCGCGATACGGAAGGCACTGGACTGACAGCTACGTTGAATTTTTAATACGAGGTTAAATCGTCGAGACTGGCGGTTGATTAAAGTTGAATTTATTGACTGAGGCACCGCTGCCGTGAACTCCGTGGTTTCCTAATGCTGCAACGAAGTAGCACGCTGCAAGAAGTATCGGTCGATCAGCACCGAGGTATTTCAAGTCCAACATAAACTATCTACGTGCGTGTCCGAGACTGAATATAAGTCCAAAGAAGAAGAAAAAAAGATATTAACATGAATTGTGTATTGTCAAGAATCTTGAACATGATGTTACGTACTTAGTACGTTTTATAGCTAAAATGTTTTATATGATAATGACAATTTATAGAAGACAGGTTATATAAATAAACATAAAACGGAAGAAATAGAAAAGCAAACAATTTTTATGTTTTTATTTTCTATTTATCATTAACTTTGAAACACACATACGGAAACAATACATATATAAGGGAAATCTTGAAAATAATGTGTGTTTATATATACACTATTATATTATATAATGAGCTTGACTGATGAAACCGAGATCGTTTTGTCTAATATGTGAAAGACTCTTATGAGTTTTATTTCCTATTTTCATCAACTCAAAACTTTTAAATTTACAGAAGACAGAAGTGTAACTTTATTTTCAAGATTTCCCTAGTATATTACATATTATATCGTATAATAACATAAATTTATTCTTATATGTTACCTATATTTTATAGAATAGTAAATTTAGTTATAGCTCACTATACCTAAATTTACTATTCTATAAAATATAGGTAACATCTACATGAAGAAAATATTGTTGCTTTATAAGATTTTAAAAATTTTTCTCTCGAGTATTTTTATTTTTAAGGAGTATCGACAATCTTCGCGTAATTCAATGTCGGTGAAAGCCCACATTTCTCTCGTGAAGGTCGACCTCCCCCTCCTCCTACCCCTTGGACCTCGTCCAACCTCCCCCTCCTCCTGCCCCTTGGACACACTTCCACAGAGCGCTTCCACTGGAGTCGTAATAATGAATTGGTCCTGTTGCCGACCCTGTGTTAATATCTGGACGCGGCGCTTAAAATGCATGGCGAGTAAATTGATGAGACGACCGACGTCCGTCCGTAGAGAGACGGAAAGCGAGAAGTGGAAGAGGCGGAGAAGGTAATTGACAGTAACGATGCTCTTGCGGTTTCTCTCTTCGATGCATTGTCAACAAAGCGGAGGACGGAGGAGATGAACACTGGAGCTTCTGTTCATGCGCGCCATGCTCCCTCCTTTGGGAAGTTACAAACCTCGTCGGTGTTTTTCTTTGGTTTGCTTTCTTGCGGCGAGAAATGATGTCCACTTGGAATATTCAACTTTCTCTTCAAAACCAGGCAAGTCAACGAAGCCAATGTATGTGGCGACTACGCAATTACACCGAATGTTTACGCAAAGTCTTGTATTTTCTGCTTGGATTCACAACGTTAAATGAAATCATTTATCAAATACGATGGAGACAAATCGTGTGAAACACAGACAGTGGTGGTCTGGCGTAGTGTCTTCGTTTCTACGATCCCGTTGAGCGTGGGTCCAAACCCTGTTCGGCCAAACTAGGTCAGGTTTTCAGCTGGAGTTTCCCTCACCTGCTCCAGACAAATGTCGGTTCCCTCGACAATCCGACAACACAATTCCTTCACCCAGATCCGACAGATATGTGGAAGATCAGACCACATAACCAGAAACTTCGCCAAAAGACATAAAACAAACACATTGCTCCTTTCATAATGGTTAAAACATTTGAAATGTATTGCTTGTTTTGGAAAACAACTTCAAACGTTGAATTCAATGATATCCTGTCCGCTCCAGAAAAATGCATTATTTTGATAATGTGATGAGTAAGGTTTGTTAACATTGAAAGCTTAATATTTCTTTCTGGGTAGAATGTACCATACGTCTTTGGGGACGTCCAAACAGTGCAGCTGCATTTTTTTCCCATTCTCAACTAACCTTGAAATAATGAATACTAACAATGTGCTAAAGCTCAAATAAAAATAAGAACACGAAACTTTAATTTTACTTCACAATTTCCGAATACCTACTAGTGTTGCAACGTCAACAGCCAGGTGAAGATTGCGACGGACCGGGACTCGAACTCGGGACATCCTGAGCGAGAGGTCCTGGGTTCGAATTTCTATCCGTCGCAATCTTCACCTGGCTGTTGACGTTGCATAAAACTTTAATAATAGAACAATCCTGTGATGCATCCATTTTTCACAGTTCTCTACATAAGATAAGTAATTATATACATTTAAAGAGGATCCAGCAATATTGTTCAATAAGAAATATATATATATANTGTGTGTGTGTGATTATATTTTACTCCAAAGACTACTATAAAAATCGAAATCCATAAACTGACGATTGATCAAATTTATAACTCACCAACAAGATTTTTAAACGAAACCAGCTTCGGTCTACATATATTGCGGATCATTGAAATTTTTGAAATAAAAAAAAAATTATATATGAAAGCAAACCAAGTGTGAAAGTTGGAAGGAATACACATTTTTGCGGAGTGTGATAAGCAAACAGTCGTCTAACGTGGATATATAACTTAAGTTATAACTTAAGTCTCATATTGTCGTTTACCCTCTCCATTAAAGAATGAGTAAAATAATACTATGGTTAATGGGGGCCACAATGTTCATGACGCCCTTTTCTTTAACTCTGTGAAATTTGAATGTTGATGGATCTCTAAAATAATTTGGTGAGGCCATTGCTACCGAACACACATTCTTTCTGTTTCCGCTACGAAGTTCAGTTCTCTTAAACGCAGTGAGGCAGGTATACAAAGGACAATAACACCCCATTTGTTGACAGCTGCCGCACAACCGTTCTGAGCAATAAAACCTCTCCCTACCGCATCAGGAAAGCACTTTCTTCCCAACTTGTGTGTTGCTACCGGATTTGGAAATTCCAGGAGATTCCAGGTAGTGGAAAATTCGGAATAGTGGTACAGGAAAAGGAAACGACGCACGAGTTTGTAAGAGAAGGGATACGTTGGCCAGTGGTTCTTGAACCCCAATGTTTTGAGCAATTCACTTTGGATCGGTGACAGAGTGCCAAGCAGTCACGGGAGTATTATATTCAGATTTAAAACTTTTCCTTTCAACTTGTTCTTTGCTCTCCTTAACACATTATTTTTTTACACATTATTTCTTCTTCTTCACCAATTTCACACAGAGTAATATGCTAGCAGATGACTTTCTTTAGAAAAATAAACAAGAAAACGTGTGAACGAATTATTGTATGGTTCGTCGATTTGTTTTAAAATCTCTCGGATTTTTGAAAGATCGTAGCTGTATTAAAAAAATGTACGTTAATTTAGAATTCAATTTAATTGACTTATTCTGAATCTCGAGAGAAAACAACAAGAGAGTACATATTAAGCATGAAATCTTTATCTTTTTAATAGTTTCATGAAAATGGTTTTACACACGAACGTTACGGGTAATAGACAGCTACATTAATTTGCAAATAACTCCAGATATTTCTTGCATACGTGTAACGATAATCTTACAACTTCTTCATAAAAAAAGAAGTTGGTTGCGAAGACTGACTTCCCGGAGAAATATCCATGCGCGGGTTGACAACTCTAAATATCATGTGAAAGCTTAATTTTTAAAATGATATCGAGAAAGTACAATTATTGGAAAAGCGTGATCCTCAACCCTCCGAAACAGGTATTTTCCATCGAGCCAATGAAAATTACCCACGAAAAATCTGAGAGAAAAAACTGGCTCCGACTGACACTTATCCACATTTTGTATTCAACCGTATATTAATAATTATGAAGTAAAATTGCAAGGTTCATTGAAACAACACTAAATAAACATTAACAATTAGAGTTGGTGTAAAAATTAACCTGGTTTTTAATATCATTTCATGTTGCGAATTATCATAAATGTTTCGTACGTTTACGAACAAATTGCAAGTTCCCTATTATCAACGCCACCGATCAACGACCTCATGTGATTGAAAATAGCGACACCGTATTTTATACACTGAATTCACGCTGATGACGTTTCGTGAAAACTGAAGAGTTGTGTGATTTGGAGAAGTAAATTCTGATTTCTGATGGACAACTAGTCCTCCGTAATATTTATTCCGTCTCGTGGACGCGCGGTGACACAACATTGCGAAATAAGTGGGTTTTTTTAATGTGATGTTGGTTGGGATCCGATGAACCGCTTATGGGCAACATTCGTGTGTTGAAGCGATTGAGGCACTGGCAAGAGATCTTTGAAGGACGACGAATAAAAATCACAAACTGCTCGCATGAATACGTGTCTTATACTGATGCAATTAGAGACGTATATGATCTCGGTCCAGGGTGTGTCAATGTGAATCCATAATTTTGGTTGCGGAGTTGGTTTATGATGATTTGTTATTCTTGTAACTTGAGTCTCCGCAATTTCATATATTCGTACCGGATTTGTCTTTGTTTTGGGATCTCAGTGAATGTTACAAATTTCAGGCACTTGCGCATCAGCTTACTTTTAGATACTTCCATGATCAGTAGTATTTAAGTGAAGAGAGATAAATCCCTTAGATGTTCTCCATAAATTCCTTCAGATCAGATACTAGTATTCTCCCTAGAACAAAAAATCCCCCATTGTTCAAAGATTTCAAACAAAAATCATCATAGTTGCTATGGTGTTTTTCTGGGATGGTACTGGGCGGACTGCAGCATTTAAAAGAAGAATAAATGGAAAAAATTCTGTAGTCTTCTACGATAGGCTTTTTGGTTTAATAACGACATGTTGGGAGCAAGGCAAGGAAGGATAAATGATTTGAAAAAAAGGTTTATTTTTTAAAGTAAAGTCGTTTAACCGATGAAGTCAGCATTGTTTTACTGTCCACGCCTACGCTAGTCAACACAGTATCATGATGTACAGTATCATGGTCGGCGAAAAAAACTTTGCTTTGGAAAATAAATGATTGAGGCAGACTAAACTATTCTTTAAATTTCAATCCATAAATTTTAAACCATGGTCCAGATATTCCACACTACACGCGTACACCTAGGAGTGAGTTTTCAAAGAAAGTGTAATAGATCATTGTTCAATTGCAGAGGAAATGTTTTCGAAATATCTCTAATCCATAGTTCTCAAGGTGAGCGTGTGGTGCAGCAGATCTTCTGATGTGTCAAGGGCATGGATATTTGTGTGGATATTTTTGTCTTCTTTATATTACTTGAGTCAGTCACATCGGTAAAGCCAGCTTTACACGGTCCATTTTACAGACAATTTACCTCCAATTCTTGTACACGAAATGGAAGTGAAGTCACACTTGACGGCATCTATGTGTAACGAAAATGGACGTTCCGAAACAAACGTTTTACAGGATACTGGGCGAGAAATGGATGCTATTAGTTCGAGTTGTCTCTCAACGCCATGGGGAGCGCAACAAACAACTAACCTCAACTGGCTACCAATTCTCTGAACATGCAAACTGGCTTCATTGATAAACGAGTAGTTTATATAATACTATGTATTGTTCACTATAATTGTTTTACGAATTTCAACTAAAAAGGAAACACAGCAAGAGAATAAAAACACAACTTCGCACACAATTTTAACCAGTTAACCAACTCGAGAGAACATACACGCTGCAACTAGTATGCAGAGAAGCTCCTAGGATTGCGCTAGTCAATTTGGACGAGTCGGATTGAAAAGTACATCATGTTTAAAAATTTCTATACAATCTGCATCCAGTCTGGTGTGTATCGCCCGAAACAGTACGTAAAATGAACCGTGTAAAGCTGGCTTAAGACAGTTATTCTATTGTTCATAATCGCCATTTTTTGTGCCAACAAAGACAAAACGTGCTGCTACTCGAACACGTATTATTCCTGTCCCCATTAATAATCGACTGGAAAAGGCAATTTTAAATGTTTTCTGCTTCCTTTCAAAGCACATTAGAATAAGTTTGAGGGAAGAATGTCCGATACTTTTTCTCTAATACTGGAAATAAACCAGTTCTAACACATCGCGATAGAAGTTCCTGATGAAATGTGACCCTTGCGTTGGTAATGAAGCACAGAATACAGCCTTTAGGGCAGGGGAGACAGCTCCGGTCACGTCGTCAGTCGCACCACTTTGGAAAACAAACACCCATTTCATTATGTAAAAAAGCGGCGCGCTCCTGAAAAACTGTTTAACACTAAATTATAGCGCGGAATGCGACAAGGCGACCCTCAACGATCCGGATTCCTCTGCGACTCTTAGGGGTCCACGCTGTCGTCTCTTCGTCACCAAAGATAGCAATGGTTAACAGTTGGGTTCATTTCATTCTAGGAGAGAAGGATCCTCAAAAAGTTATTCATACAGTGAAATGGGGTATCCTAAAATGAGATGTATTCCGTATCGCCGTAAAAAAACGAGATTGTCAATATCTATCCCCAAATTATAATGAGGCGAAAGTTCTTTGAATTGTCACGATATTCGATATCATCACTTGAAAAACAGACTCTTCTAATATAAATTAGTATGATATGAGAATATTTCATGTCTGCCAATACTTGTAATTAGAAAGAAATGGAAACCTCACACGTCAAGTACAAAAACTTATATACTTCACATAGAGATGCAATAACCTCCTACTTGTATAAAACATTTCCAAAAACAGAAGTTGGGATAATTAAAATAAATTAATTCTGTTTCGTGACTCTTTAAATCCTGGCAGCAGAGATAGCTTGCCGTGCCTTCACCGTCGCAAGTGAAACATTCAAGAAGGCCGTGAGTGGCGCCATGCGGCTGAGCACAAGGCTGAAGCGCAAGCGGCGGCGCGTTTCATCCAGACCTAACGCAGGGCCACGCCCCTCTTAGCACCCAGCGATACGCCCTCATCCCCCTCAGCTGCACCCCCTGTTTGCCTGGATGAGTCCTATCGCCACAGGTGCAGTCGCTGCTACAGGTCACGAAGGTTGAAGCTTCTTTTAAAACATTGCGCGAGCACGTTATACGTCAAAGACCGTGTCTTACCTGTACTTAATTTGTCGTTCTATTACATAACTTGTCCTTACGTCTCTTATCGAAAAGGGTAAAAATTAGTACTCTTTAATAGTATCTATTAATTGTAAATGAAAGTAAATTGTATGTTTTGAAGAATACTTAATACCTTTGGGATATTCATATCCAAATTCTTGAAACGTCGGAAGAGTCAACAGAACGTGGTTTATAAAAACAAAAATCTCACATTAATCGCAGCGTAAGCTATTTTAGAAGTGGCAATACCTTGTAGCTCTGCGATACACTCTGGGAAGATAGCACAGCAATAATTTAGAACAGCCTCCCCATATCTGGAACCAGACGTCTGAATCCATTTGGAAGGGTTCCTAACCTCACACAAACAACACATCGCCAGGCAAGTGGCTCCCAGAGTCCCTTCGATAAGAAGTATGTTTTGAGATTTAATATTCGCGCCTAAGAGGATATTCAATTATGTTCAACACGGGAAAACGAAGTTTTTAAATTATAGCAATTCAGTTATCACCAATATCTTGAGATACTTGCTTGGCAATTCCAATAATGTACCTATAAATGCTGAAAAATATGTCTCGAAAATTCAATCTTTAAAGGGCCACTTATGACATGGGAAGTTAAACAGACGTTGATAGTTCATCTGCATATACCACGAATATTTACTCTTGGAGAACAATGTGTTGAAAATTAGCAAGAAAATATTAAATAATAATATAAGAACAATAAAAACATGTTTAAATTCTTCTGACATTTTTGAGTTTCAATATTGTAGAGCAGTATTTTTTTAATGATGAAGTGTAGGAATGGAGATTGTTAAAATAATTAGTATAATTGGGAGAACAATATAAAATAAAGGATGACTTCTAAATTACACGTAGTTAATGACGTTCTTCAACTAAGTTTCGCCTCCACAGTAATAATAAAAACTGTTCTGCAGAAGTAATCGGATATTCAACGATCAAATATTAATGCGACTAAAGTAGAATGAATATAAAGTAGAAATGAGATGCCAACGTGCTCGAAAGGACACGCGTTCTGTCGAAGAATGTATTTCATTTTTTGCTCTTTTTCCTCGGGTGAATGCAAGGCCAACAGAAGGTAATAATTCCACGGACCCTTGAAGCACGTGTGCGACACACGAATACACATCGATATAAGAATTGCAGCACGAGACAAAACATTAAGTTTTCGCCACATACCAATTCAGGATGCGTTGCCCGAATTGAAAACGACACAGATATTTCACCTCAGTCATTCCGTGATTGATAATCGCGTCGCGCATGTGATAAGAATAAGTACGTTACTCTAAAATAGAATACTCGATATTTCAATCATTTTAAAGAGATACATCTCACCGAGTGACACAAAAAGGATATTTCGTTTTTATTTGCTTAGCAATGTTTTGATGTATGAGAAAATTAATATAATTTCTTCAGATATTTCCATCAGAGAGTTTATGAATATGTCCAAATGTGTTATCAAGGTATAAATTAACGATAAACTGAATATATTTTTTGTAAATTAAATTGTCACCAATGGCCAAAAAAATTAACATAAATAAATATACAAGACTGATTAAAGATGGAACAGGAAGCAAAATATTTCAAAATAATTAGAGAAATGTTGATTTGTTTCTTTATTTGTAGCAGCAGCATAATTTTCTGATTTCTTTTTCAATTGATGTATTAAAGAAAAATAGTATTGACTCGTCATAAAGGTATTTTGTTCATGGAGTTACATCGTTCCATAAAGATAGTGTACCACTCATTTGCAAATGCCATTTCCAACAATCGCCCTTTGTTTACCTCAACGAGTGAAATGGAGGGAAAACAATGGATCATGGAAACAGTTAACTATTCTCTGGGGTTCTTGCTCTTCTAGTGGAGCGGCTGCCCTTCCAATCCAATGCCGATGAAGAGATGAAGGCACGATAGCGTGACTATGCTGAAATAAAGAATCTCGGTGACGAAGTAGCTCGGTGACATTTCTCTCCGCGCGGAGGTCACCGCGGGTCACATCTCCATGTCTGCTCGTTTCCCATTGTTGCCATGAAAAGACTCCGAATAAGCCACGTCAAGTGACTGGAACAGGTAATAGGCATCCAGTAATGGAAATTTCTCGGCTGTTGATGTGATAATGACAGGATTACGAAAGGAATATTTCATGACCAGCTTTGGAATGGAATTTCATGAGAGATCTAAACTTTATGAAACTGTACACGGCAATACAAACGAACTGTAGTTATTTCTTATAGAGAGAAAAAAGTTTGAACACATTTGCCAATATGTCTGAATAACTTTCAATACTAACAAAATTAAGCTAGTGGATAAGGACACTTGGCTGTCACCAAATATAATACCGTTTCAAAAGCATTTTAGAATTGTTCTCTTGATGTTAAAAATCTCTGTTTACCTTGGATGAGACAATGACGTAACTATTTACGAGTATCATTTTCGTATCATGAAAAACAGACCCTTTATTTTTATGGTTTCGAATTGGAATGTTTCTTGTGATCAATTTGGAAACCAAAATTATATTTACCCTCCAACTCTCGACTAATGAAGTTCACAGAATTAGTTTATATATTACAATACTTCGACGTTGTAATCCTGTATGTCATATTTTTAAATGCTATCTCGTATAAATCAGCTGCCAAAAAGAATGTCACCTCTATTTCATAAAGATATGAAAACTGATTCTTCAACTAACAAAAATGATCGATTCATATATTGTAAACGAAGTCACTATATCCATGGTTATCTTTCTTATCGTGAAAACGTGCGGTTAATTTTTACAATATTTTGTTTTCCTTCGCTTTGTATCTTATCTTTATCGCCGGTAAAAGAAGAATATGCATTCCTTCTAACTAAACTTTTTTTGCCTCGTGCAATGAAACGCTCACCGAATCCCAGCATTTTCCTCCGTAGTCTTGACACCTAGATGTTCAGTCGAATGAGTTTTCTTCGCGTCGCTTTCCACGATTATTTACTTATGGAAAATATGCACCAACGTTACGCAGTATTTAAAGCTATAGGGTTTCCACATCATTCTAGTTTTCAAATCTGTCGCTAAGGGCACCATCAGTGGACGAGCATGTTATTGTCTCACATTTGTCTCACATATTGTCCGAATTTCTAATGTGCACTTGTTAAATGTTTGTATACAAAATGAACTGGGAAATGTCAAGTATTGCACAGCCTCCAGTATCATAGCCCTCAAGTATTATAGCTCCAGTATTCACTTTAGATGAATGGCATACGATGGACACCATCCAAGTACGAGTAGTAGTGCAATTAAGTCTCAGAATTAATTCTTAGTCGTGAACTTGGAATCCAAGGCAGGTAATTCCACAATTTATCTGGCACAGGTATTGCTAGTAGTATCATTGGTATAATACAATCTCCCAAAGCATCTCCACTCACATCTTCCTTCTCTTTGGATGAGGTGTCTCCCAGGAGTGAGAAGCATACCAAGAAAGCTCCCGACGCGCTCTCTGCCGCTGCCATCGTTGACTGACAGTCACTTGTCTCGGCTGCGTCTCGTTGAAAGACTCTCGCGCACGAGATATACATTCATGAATAAAATATTCGTGCGCCCGTGCTACATTGTGCGCGGCGCGGCGGCAGCCCAGGTGGCCGCATCAGATGCAGATAACGGATGTGGTGTGGAAGAGCACCGCCGCACAGCGCTGCAGGCGTTAGGGAATCCCCGTTCTGTGGAAAACTACGCGACTTATTGATGCTAAGGAATCTAAGCACCCACGACAAAACCAGGGGAACACTTGGGTTTTGGGCTTCTATTCTTAGTATTCCACGTAGAAATTTCGAGTCGTAACGACGTTGTTACAACGTCGTCAAAGTCGTGGCGACGTCAGAAAACAACGTCGTGAAGATGTTGCAAACGCGTACGCTTGTAAAGTCGATTCAACGTTGGAGAACGGCGTCTTCATGACGTCGTAAAAAGAAACGCATATTTTACGCCGTGTATCAACGCCAAAACAACGTCGTCACACGACTTTCTTGAAAATGTTAAATTATCATTTTTATTACTTTTATAGATATTATTCATCGTCTTACCTTGTTACATCATATTCTATGAAATTTGTAACATACATTCCTGTATGAACGTTATTTTACATACTCCGTCTCTCTACGGAGTGATTGATTCACGGTCCTTTCCATTTCCAGGCGAGCACGCTACCACTGAGCCACTGCAACATGGTGATAAAAACTAAGTTTTTATTCTCTCGTATTTGCTCTGTCTTACTATTGGTACCATGAATAGTAAACACGTAAAATAGTAATCTCCGTAAACAAATAAAAGATAGGAAGTTCTCGGAAAAATTAATTTTTGGCGAAAAATGCACCAAGGAGAGTTCCAACTTCCACTACCAGATGGGAGTGAAAGATGAAATTGCGTCTGTGGTTCCGACCATTCAAAGAGAAATGGGCCACAATTAACGGGAGCGGAGACCCATGCACTATAATAATAATAATTAGTATTATTATTATTTATTATAACGGAGTCATCTCGACGTTGATCTTCGACTCTATCTCGACGTCGAAACAACGTAGTTTATTATCCTCGTCTCGACGTNATCGTCTCGAAGTTGCATAACGACGTTTTCTCGACTTCAAATTCCGGGAAATACGACGTCGTTTATTCAACGTTTTCGTTTACTCGACGTCCTTCGACTTCGACCTTCGACTCGATATCGACGTCGAAATACGTAGAAAGTCGGCTCAACGTCGGCGATTTCTGCGTGGGCTGTACGGCATGAATACAACATGACATCGACGTGGGGTCGCATCTACATCCACGCAGAGTTTTCACCCATTTCACTATTTTTCAGCCTCTAGAATAAAATGCTGGTCAACTGGTACTTTTCAATGAAAATTTGATCGGCGTGCCGGGTATTTGCCCGACTCTGCAACTTAGCCGAAATTTACTTCCACTAACTGAACTCGCCAATCGCGGCTGAGTGGTTCACTTCTCCAATTAGATCAGCAATGTTGGCCAACACAAATCTGATCTGTTTGTTCAAATGGAAAAATTAACTTTCTTAAAATTATAGTATTCCCTGAAATAGTAAAATTTTCATCGCAGTATCTTTTCTGGATTCAACATGACTTTTCTCAATGATGAGAAATCCGATCATCCCGTGACTGGGATAACCAAGACCATCACCAACAAGTGAATCTGTCTCGGCGCAAAGAACCAGAGCAGCGAAATATGAATGGAGAGCACAGTCCTCATGTGCTGACACGAGGCGTGGCTGTGACATGTGCTGTGCTTCACGCGAAACGTCTCGTATCTCAGCGTGCGAAGGCGTGTGTCATACGCGTGGGTGTCCGTATCACGAACTATTTGCAGGCGCTGCCTCCCGCAGACACGCACACGTTGCTGCCGTTGCTTCCGCCTGCCGACAGGAGGCGCCGCCGTCGGAGCTTCGTAAGTTTTGGTTCATGAGCTTAGAGGCCATGTCTTTTTACTTTGAGAAGAGAAAAACAACATGAACGGAAACTCATTGTGTTTATTGTATATTACTCGCAGTAAATTACTTTATTGTCCTCATTGTAATAGCTCTTTTGACAATAAATTATTTATATATTTATTTATTGTCAGTCTAACTGTTGGTACAGAGTTTGCACTCAGGGCAGCCAATGCTTTTCTTTCGCCATCGTCCATAAGAGTAATTATATCTGTACGTCGCTTAATGTTGGCAGGACATTCGAAATTCTGAAAACTTAAATCCCTCGCCGACCTTGGACTCCGATTCAGTTCGCGTGCTCTTGTGGCGCCATTCTGTTCGTTCTCCATCGAGCGTGTGGAACGAATATTACATTGTGACTTTGTTTGTAGTGTTATAAACTTGTATTTCTTTACAGTAAATAGTTGCTTTTGTATTTAATTTAACTATTAATATTTGTTCGGATTTTACTTACATTCGTAGATGTTGGCAATTTGTGTTCGGCAGCCATGTTGCATAAATTTCGACAAAGTTACATGACTTCTAGTACACGTTCGTACAAACCCGGCTCTGACTCTCATTTTGATGTAGAAGCATTTTTGTGCCAACAAGCTCATGTTATATATGTAATTCTTGTGTCAATAAAAGACAAGTATGAACTGTTGAAGTACAAGAAAACTCCGCTGTTCGAAAGTAGTCGACGGTGGATATTTTTTAATTTAATAGTGAAGAGGCATAGCTGATACATGATATCCATTACTTATTTCATCTCCTCGGTTCTATCCTCAAAGAGATATAGATGATAACAATAACAAAAATAACTCGACTTCATTTTTGTATTTCGCTAATCACAAGCATAAGCTTTATGAGCAATTCGAATCAGTGAAATATGCCTGGAAATAATACAATACCTCGAAACTAGTTGGAATAATTAATCCTTGCCAGAGATTTAAAAAATGTTAAGCATGTTTGAGGAAAAAGTCGTGTAAATATTTTAATGATTTGTGACATCAACTTATTAGGAAATTCAGTAACGAAGGAACCATGCTTTGTGAGTAAATACACAAAAATAATGCATTATGGTGTTTTACGAGCACTTCTAAGAGGTCAATTCTTAAATTTAACTTTATTCTTATGATTGATTATTTATTGTGGTTCAAACGAAAGGCCTGTTTAGGGAACGGAATATATTTCAAAAACTCTTTACTTTCCAATTATATTATGTATGAGGAAAGAATTGAAAAGGGTCGAAAAAAATAGAGGTCACTTCAGATCAGAGGCTTCAGGTAAGTCTATTTTCAAAATTTTGCTATGATTTCTAACTATCGTATGTGTGAGTGAAGAAGTTAGTTTATCCGATCACTCACGATCAAATTGTTGAATCGAAACCAAACTTGTCAATTGACTTTGAATACAGCTCATTCCAACTTCCTTCACGCATAGAGCTCCACTTCCGTTTTTAAAATTCATAATTTTGAATGAAATGAATGTAAACATTGTTTATTTGGTATGCATGCGAAAAGCTAGAAAAATGATGAAAGCTTGTAGCGTGTGACACTTGTTGAAGCGAGCAGCATCCGCCAAGCGCTACGTCTCCTCCCGCGTGTCACGCGAACTCCGCTTTATGGCCACGTCCCCTCAACACGCTTCGCTCAACCGTGACAGCTTTATGCCTTCTCGATGCTGTTCCGACGTCTGATGGGCAGAGCTGCGTATGGAAATGGCTGGAACGGGTTCCGTTTGCTGGAGAATATCGGCGAAGCCGTACTAGAATGCGGCTGTTAATGTTTGAACAACGAAGTGTGACAATTGAATTTAAAACCCATGTTTACCGCCGTTGTGATGACGTGTGTGAATATACGTCTGTATTTAAACTTTCCTGAGTCGTCGAGGAGAAAATAGCAATGGTTCGGAAAGACCCGTTTTCACAAAGAGCCCAGGAGATCAATTTTGAATAAACTCCGGGTGAGAGTATTTTCTTTCATTCGTTGTTGACTCGGTAAAGAATAGGTGCACATCCCGACCAAATTACGCATAATTTTCCAGTTTCTGATTCCATTGATTTCCACCCACTCCTATTCAACCTCAATAAGGAATTAACAATGCGAAAGGATTGTAGAATATAGTTAATATTACTAGTGCCATGATTTAGTTTTTTCCTGGAAGCTGGCTCCAGGGTTGGAGCCACCACTGTGACTGTAAAGACAATGAGAAGTTGTTCATAATAAAATCGCGATTCATGCATAGGTGCAATACTAGATGGTGTCCCTCTGTTTTTCATACGTACAAAATATGATTAAATCACCCGTTCCTTACACGGGACTAATCCAGACCCTCATGTTTGTGGGGAGACAAAACGACTTCCTAACTTATAGTCAATATCAATATGAGTAACTATGAGATGTACTTGAAATTAAAAATTAAACTAGTCCTAACGACTGAATTTAGCTTTATTATTTAATGACTTTTTTCTTATAGAAATATATTAACAAGTGATAATTATGAATTGAGAGTATCATTTCATGAGTTAGGAACTTTGACAATGCTAGTCCCTTCGACTACTTGTCTTTTTTCAAACGAAATACCAGAGTCGAAACTCTTCCGCTAGAATGGTAATTGATTTATTCTACCAACTAAACGTGAATGTTGTAAGAGGATGAATTAAAGCAAAGAGTAGTCAGAAGCACTCAGCAAGAATGCACGCTCCAATGAAAGAAGAATACTGAGCCAACTCGGATCCTAATCATTGTCTGCTCAACATATTCACTGGAGAGCTAATCTCCCTCATCTATTCTTTTTAGAAGCTGTCGTGCGAGATTAAGATCGCTTTCCTTTCTGAATTGCCTCATACGTGGCTCGAATTTTCATCGGGTGAAAAAAGGTTCTAGTCTTTTGTCCCGTGAGTGCGGACAGAGGCAGAGAGTGTTATGAGATTGAACATGACTGTTGGAAGGCCTACCGCCGTCACGAGAAGCGCGCTCAACAGCCCTTAGAAGGAGACTACGGAGGGTCGGATGGGTCACACACGAAATAGGATTGAAATTGTCTTTAGTATCAATTCATCTCTGCGCAGAGAATACAAAATTAAAATCACACGCAAAGAATGTTTGTAAGTTCGTAAAATACTTGTATAAAATAGCACAGAGCGTGGACATGGTACTGTATAATTGGACCCCACTGCGGGTGACCTCATACATAATTCGTTAACTTCATTTATTCTGTATATGGATTTTCATCATAACTTTTATTTAATAAATTTGTAGTTTATTTCATGATATGTTTGTATTTTCTTGAACGTACCGGAAAAGCGGAAATTCCCATTGTAATGGTATTAAAAGATTTAAAAATCTTATGTCGGAGAAAAAGGTCTATTAATTTTTAATAACGATAAAACATTTTTTTGCTACGCCTATAAAGTAACTTGAAGTAAAAAGTATGATTGCAGAGACCTTTCCACAATTAAAATATTTGCTATATGGTTGCATTCTTTCGAATTTATTTAAGTCGTTCGTAAAATGTAAACAACTGGTTTATTGAGAAAATGTCATTTAAAATGCCAAAACAGGCTTATTTATCATACAAGTTGGTCAAGAGTGTGACAGCTATATAATCTAAAGTGTATACTTGTGACTCATACATCACTAGTAGAACAATCAAAGATAAAATCATTCTCCTTTCAAATGGGAACTGCTTCTGTAACGATAGGTTCCTCTCTCTCTCTCTCTCTCTCTCTCTATATATATATATATATATATATATATATATATATATATATATATATATATATATATATATATATATATATATAATGAATAATTTAAAAAAGAATTGTCTCGAATTATGTTTTTAAAATTTTAGTTTATGACTCAATGGAACAAGAGCATAAATACACTTTCAAAATTTAGTGATTGAATAATGGATGGGATTCATGTGAATTTGTAAAATTTCAATCCTTCTCTTCAGCACTGAACGATGATACAAATCTACCCTTCGGAGGAAACAGGTGATATACACAATTCAAAACATTGAAATACAATGTACATTATTTTCTGGAAAAATTATGGCGGAAATCGTAAAAATTAAGGAAATAACGATGGTTTGAGACAAAATCCTATTAGTTTGCCCTTTAATTTGAATCATGACTAAGGAAAACATGAAATAACCTTAATTTAGTTCACATCAACACAACGATTAGCCAATTCAATACGCCCACTTGAAATACCTGCAATCATATCTCAAAATCAAACTTTTTTGAAAGGAGCATCGACTTGCTTGGCCCAGAGTGTACATCGGAACCTTGCTGCCGAAGAGGCCTTGAAGGCATTTGGTATCGACATTGTATCAGTTACTCACGCCCCCTCCGCCCTGTCGGGTCGACGAAGGCAACTTCCTACCTGCTAATGCGATTAGCAGCGCAAGAGGATCAAGGGGGCCGTGGCACGCGGCTGCGATCGTCTTTTGCCTTCCGTCGCAGGAGACCCAGCAATGAACATCGATTTCTCGGTGAGCACGGAACAATTAAACATT
>NNCF01130098.1:196901-210177 GCA_002313205.1 Laupala kohalensis | reverse complement strand
TTTTTTTTTTTTTTTTTTTTTGTGGGGCTTTAGGGCTCGTCAACATCGAGGTCATTAGAGCCCACATATCATTACAGATTCCTCCAAACATCATACCGATAAAATAAACGTATAATAATAAAGTGTTTATCTATTTGTTCCCAAGTATGGTCTGAATTACTAAATAACATTTAGAATAAGTAAAATTGAATAATTATTGAGTCGTAGAATAAAAAATGCAAGGCAACTTGAATACCGAAGAAGTCTTAAATGAGAATAATAATTTGAATATCCCATGCATGTTTATACAACGAAAACTCTTGTAATCGTTTTCTGAATGTACGGGCTGAAAAAATACGCAACCTGGTTTTATTATGCCTATGTGTCTGTTTATCATGGTTAACGTTGACGAGCCCGAAAAACCCAAGAAAAAAAATTAACGAATTGGAAGTCTAATTAGTTGGTCCTAATGATTCAGCACATGAAACATGACACCATTGCCAAAATTTGAAACTAAATCTTAACGAACTAAATGTAAGAGAGATCAACGTTACTTCGAAAGTTTCCAATTGATACATGACGTGTCCTCATTGCAATTGGCAATGAAAATCTAAGCAGTCTCTTGTGGTAAAACATCTTCTCGTAAACTGTAAGATCTCGATACGTAAAATATTACAAGTTTAGTTCAAATGTTTTCGATGCCTAGCGGTAGAATCGGTCACAATAAAGCATATCGCCAGAGAGAGAGAGAGCTGGGCCCCGGACCCCCTATGCAATTTATTTCAGTTGTAATAGTAATGCTTTATGCGTGGGAAATATTTTAATTTAATAATTAGTAAATTAAAGAACAACGTGAATGATACAACTGAACAACGTAACTTCGATAACTTTTGGCGAGTAATCGAACCTCAATATCTCTCTTCCTAATTCCTTTACCCCAGCCACCTTTAGGTGAAAGAGGCCTGAACCTCGCCAAATGTCATGTAATAATAATAAGTCATGTAATAATCTGGGTACCCCATGAGATAAATTTCTGGCAACGCCTCTTGCCATAATGCAAAAGTCGATTGCATCTCACGAAGAGTGAAACAAGTTAAGTTAATTTGGCAACTGTGTTAACGTTGCCTCACATCGTACTTGCTCGTTCCTCCAACACGTTTACCAAGTATCGTTGAGGTCAATGACGGACTCAAGGTTGTAAAGCCATCAGTGCAGTTCCTTGAAAAGACCGAGAGACCCTCCTGCTGAATCCCGTTGGACCTTCCTCACATTCGCGGCATGACTCACTCCCGAAGAAGCATACTGGGGCTTACGAGAAAATAAGACGCGTCCTATTCCATTTCCTACGAGGAAAATTGAACGGTTGCTGACGAATTCTTTTAAAGAGAATTCTCTCGCTTTTCCTTAAATATTATCCTGCATTTTATAACCAATATTTTAAGTCTCTGCTTCAGAACATTTGAGAAATGGGAAGCACCAGGTATTAGTTTATGATACAATCTTTCTTCATCCCATTGCGCCATCCCTTTGATATAGTCCATTTATTCGTTGTACACTTGATAATTATCGAATTTTAAGTGTAGAGACACTCATTAGGAAAGGATTTTGACCTCCAACTTCAATTTTTAAAACGTCAAAAAATTCTCTCAAATGTATTTTCAAAACTTATTTGCTTTGTTTTCAATTGGTATTTAAGAAAAAATTCAAGTCTAATGCATAATCTATAGAATATTATTTTGGACGGAGTTTGTGAGAAGTTCACATGAAATCATAATTCACTCATTATATAACATGTTGTATTTTCTCTTTCATTCAGCTTCTTTTACCACTGAAATCTCAGAAATGTTTAGAAAACATCTCGTACACGTTACGATTACAAAAATTGAATGCAGTAGACAATCTTTGTAGCAGGAAGTTGATACAAGACGTCAGCGCATTGAAAATAAAGCCATTGAAAGAGATAAAGCCTAAAGTGTGTAAGAGCGATTCGTTCAGTGATAAATATCTACAGTTTCGCTCCATAGTGTCCAGCACCCATTTTACGGTAACATTTCTTCTTTACACATTACATATCCGAAGGGAAATTTTTTAAAATACGTTGAGATGAGTAGTGTAAAAGATTACATCATTCATGAGACCGTGTGTCCGTCCCTTTGAAGGCTATCTCTTTGGGACGCTGTCTGAATGACACGCGAATGATCCACGCGAAAACACCCGTGTCGGGTTTCCGATGGCGGCGCTGGATAAGCAAAGTAGCCGCGAACAATGCAGCAGGGTCCTGGCCTCTCCCCCCTACTCGCCCTCGCCAACCACTTCACTTGGCGTAACGAACCACTCGTCCTCGACGTCATCGTGGACCCTCGGAAGGTCGAAACGAGGGTAGCATCGCATACACCATGGATGTCATTCTATGCTCACAGGTGGAACGTTATCATATATATTCCTACGACTCATAAAACAGAATGAAGTCTCTTTGCGTCTATACTGTCACACACCGACGAACTCTCCATTAATTAATCTTTCTATTTGCACCAGTCTTGTATATGAGGATACCAAACCAATTTGTTTTGGTTTTAGAGAAGACAAAAGAATAATTTTGTTTTTCATAGCTAATTAAATTTCATTTCCCTTATTGTGATTGCAAATTAATATATGAAATAGCATAACAGCGATGTGTCTAAAAGAGAGGAAAGATTTTTGAGAAGCGGTGTTTATTTTAGAGTTTGGTCAATATCCAGCGGTATACTTTTCAAAAAGTGAGATTAATTGAATCAATATATGTTCTCTTACGGAAAATAAATGAACTAATTTAAAATAAAGCTCTACATTTTCACAAAACGCAGACCGATGAATAAACATTATTAACGAACTGTAAAACAAGGAAAAATTATGCATTTGTTATACTCCGTGAAGTAACACTAAACAAATCTCAATAAAGGTTTGTTAAACGTTTTTTTAAAATTGATTGTTGATTGTTATATATGTGGGGAATGTATGTTTCACAAATTTTAACAACTTGAAAGTAAAAGAAATACCAAAATAATGATTATTGTATTTATGCAGATCTTATTATAAGATTTCAGTATGTTAGCTTGGAACTTATAAAATGAAATCATATCAGCATATGTTACAAAATATATATCGAAAAGAAAACCAATGTTTGAATTACATTTCTGCATTCATGATTTCAATACATGTTTCTTATGTAAATGTGTTAAATATATGATCACGAACAAAGTTATATCCCAATAAGTCAATGAAATCACGAATTCGAGTCACAGAAACGGGTTTATTACAATGATCGATAAAATAATTCTCTCCGCTCATCATCACTTCCATGAAGCCATTCACACCTTTCAAGTATTTTCATACACATACTTCCCCGTTATCCATCAACACAACGATAATTTCTTTAATGTCGTCACACACATTAGCTGATTGTCCCCACGATCCCGTCACCATCATTACCAGCGCGTTTACATCTGTTTATCTCTCGCGCTACACGAGGTACTTGGTAACGCATGTATTCAACCCAACCCTTTTCTTCCGCGAAAGCCGGGGTCACCCCAAAGCACACGCCAGCCTTTGGCATATTCGCGCTGTTATTGAAGCACTGTCCCTGAAGGGATCAACTCGAAAGGACACCTAATCACACAGCGGCCCATATGTCCTCCCACGCGGGTTTGATGTTGCGAAGAGTGGGGCGGGAGGGAGAGTAGAGCTTACTTCCAGACACGTGGGCGCCCTGAAAGGGCGTACGTCGCATTTACATAAGGGCCGACAGGGAGGCTGGACAATGACCGGATTAGCGACTCATCACCCTGCGTTTGGTGTCCATTAGAAGAGGAAAGGGTGGAAGGCCCTTTTTTCCACTAAGGGTCCATGTGGCGACGGCTGCTCGCAGGTTCGGTGACAATCGAAAGGACGAAATCGGACGATAGAAACGTGTTTTCGATTCTTGGTTTTCAGTTCGATACGAATGTGAGTAAAATTTACTTCCAGCCGATTCCGAAATTACGCTTCCTCTGTTTTACAACCACTAAGCGATTAGACCACATTGTACTCGAAAATGGGGTCCGCACCATTCAACTCACGCACGATTCAACTTACCCATGATTCAACTTTTCTACCTGCGCGGCGGAGGGTCAAGCTGAGGTGATGTGGGTTGTAGTCCGCAGGGTTGGACAAGGAAAAAGTTTACAGACTACCGTCGCCGTCAACGTGTGGCCCTTCTAAAGAAATATAAGAGTTATTTCACTAGACGTACAACACCATATTTATAGTTCCTTCACCGTAGTAACAGTTAATCTACGAAAATAAATATAATTAAGCGATATATTGCTAATTATCCAATAAAAATATATTTTGAAATACATTGATTTTCCTTTAGCAAGAAACCCTCATTCTTCCTTGATTCAAAAAAAATTGTAAACCTGAAAATAATTGTTCTAACTATTAACGTATTTCTGACTTTGGACATTCCAAATATCATTTTCAGCAACATAAAATGGTGCCAAGAAAAACAAAACCAGAAGACATTCGTCCACCAACAGTTGAAAATATAAATTCCATAACAATTCCCGTCTTTTGGAAATTTCGATTAACATTTGTTGTTTTTTATCTATATTCTGCGACACAAGAGCAACTACCCGTCAAAACGTTCATGGCACTATTACTTATTCTCTGTGACTCGTCAATCGATAAGTCACAACAGCGTAGTATGTATGAACAGAAATCTAAAGTCAAAAGACGTCCTCAAATTCTTATATTTTAAATTATTTTCTCTCATAAAACGAATTGAGTCCTTCCAGAATAAAAATAAATTACTTAATAAATCCATCTTCATCAATTTCATAGTTAAACCAAAATGCAATAGTTTAAATGTTACAGATACTCACAAAACAATATGAACGTTTTGAAAAACAATATGAAAAAGTGAGTAATAACAAAACATTAGAAAAAGTTTGTTAGATTTATATTATGATTTTCACCACTTTATGAAAATAAAATCTTCAAATTCATTCCCTTTTCTGCGCAAAAATACTACAGATTTGGACAAATCTTTCAAAAATAAAAAAGAAACATAAAGAAGGAACTCTCCCACAACATAAGTGAATCAACACCTAAAACCACATGAACAAAATGGGGTAAATTAATTTACATGGAAATATTATAACGTAGAATTTGCTCGTGATGAAAGTGAGAAATTCTGTATTCGAAGGAATGTTAGAAAAAAAATCTGTTCAAGGGAGGCAAATTGTTCATTCGCTATCAGCTGTTATTCGCTGAGACCATTTAAATTAGTCTTAACAGTATTCATTGCATTTCTTTAAGTGATTAGTAGGTGCGGTCCAAGAGTGTCATACTTGCGAGCAACCACTGTGTAAAATCCACGAAAATATAATGCAGGATACCAGTTATATGGATAAGTTAGATATTTATAATTTCATCAATTGCGTGAATTAATGATTCATGTAACCATTTACTCCTGAAAACGAAAGCTCATGGGAATGAGTTTTCTTGAAGTTGCTGTGAATAAAATATGTTTATAAAATATGTGTTATAAAATAAGTTAATAGTTTGAACAATTATTTTCACGTTTACATTTTTTTGAATCAAGGAAGAACGAGGGTTTCTTGCTAAAGGAAAATCAATGTATTTCAAAATATATTTTTATTGGATAATTAGCAATATATCGCGTGAATATATTTATTTTCGTAGATTAACTGTTACTACGGTGAAGGAACTATAAATATGGTGTTGCACGTCTAGTGAAATAACTCTTATATTTCTTTAGAAGGGCCACACGTTGACGGCGACGGTAGTCTGTAAACTTTTTCCTTGTCCAACCCTGCGGACTACAACCCACATCACCTCAGCTTTACCCTCCGCCGCGCAGGTAGAAAAGTTGAATCGTGCGTGAGTTGAAATGTGCGCAACTTCTCGAAAATAAACTCATCTAATACAAAGTAAAAACAAAATTCTCCTCCTAATACATTGTCTTCGTTGTAGCAATTTCCTTTTTGTGTGACGCAAGTAAATAATCTTATGAATTAAAAAAATCTGGAGTGTGCTCCATTCAGCTTCCCAATTATAATTCATAACTAAATATCATAACTCTAAACACTCTACATAACAAAGAATTTAAGAAAAAAGAAAAACACTTAAAGAACAATAATATGCTATATTAATTAAACTAGACGGCATATTCAAAAGTTCAATCGGTTTTCCAATATTTATCACCAGAGTACATGGAAATTTCCTAAAAATCATAATATAATATTCAAGTATAGATTACATGAAATATCTTCCACATAAAATTCTTTGCAATACTCTTATTGCCAGTTTTTTTAAAAGTGTCTCGCAGATTTCACTTTTTTTACATACTAAATTTTCTTTATGTCTTAAAAACGATGTGACGTAGAGGAATGCGGTTTAGCTATCTGTACGCAAAATTAACTGACCAATCAAAATGGTTCTATGCATATTTTCAAAATTTTGAATATTAAGAAACCGGAAGTGGAGCGCGGTGTGTAAATGAAATCAGAATGAGTTGTCCAGATACAGGTTTCTATTCGTAATGCACTCAAAGTCAAATGTCAAGTCTGGTTTCGATGCATCAATTTGTTCGTGAGTTATCGCGGGAACACAATTCTTAACATACACACATACAACATTGGACATCATCGGCAAAATTTGAAAATATTCTCTCCTGGAGCCAATTCGCAAAGATCCGAAGAGATCTCAATTGTTTTCGATACTTTCCTGACACATTATGTGTAATTGAAAAGTAAAATTGAGAAACTGTAAAGATAAGACGTTGAAGGAAGAAAGAGAGAAATGCGTGGAACTTTGTGAAGCCCAGCTGCCGCCTGCTACTAGTGCAACTATGTATTATCGTCGGTTTCAAAGGCGGAACCGATACTTGAGTGACATCCTCGTAAGAACACCTGCCTCCAAGTCCTCACTCGTTTCGTTATAGGACCAGCTGAAGTCAGGTAAAAGTCCTCAGGGCTGTCTGTGTTTACGGATCGTGGTGTGGACGGCAAACACACAGTTTGTACATATTTTCTTTAGGATTTGAAGAAACTAATGTTGTTGTTCCGTCGTGTAAAATATTTTAAAACACACAAAAAAATATAGGAGATTCTTTTAGACGTAAATAACTTCTCAAAATATTTTATGGTATTTATTCTCATTAAAATTTGATGCAGTAACGTAAAGAGTTGCATTACTAAAAGACAACTTTGTAAAATACTGTTTTTGTTCTCTAAAATGAAGCCATCAAAGATGAGTAACAACTGGGAGTGAAGTAAAGGGAATTGTGAAGTTTTCAAAAGTTGAACACTCGAGAACCCACTCCGAAATAAGGGGAGGAGCTACTGTCAGTTTAAAATGGCATTTTGAGACTCGAGAGTCTTCAATAGTCAGGAAAGTGAAAAGGAGGAATGCATTGCATTTAAATGATACTTGTGAAAGCAAAACAAGATGATGAGTGCTCATCATGTTACATGAAGAAACGCTCAGCTTCTTGTTAAATTTGAACTATTTCTCTGTTCCAAGCAATTTTATTTCATTCGTCATTAAAATACTTGCTTTTAATTATTTATTTCTTATTTTACATAATATTTTTTCTGACTTTTTATGTACACAACTGAATGATATCACAGTTCTTTTAACATTTCAGATTACGTTAACAGGTCATGAAACTTGTTTAATTTTTGTTGATGGAAATAAACGCCAGATATTTGAGAGAACTCAACAAAGGCACCCGGAGGACGATGTGTGGTCATACTCCCACCCTCAAGAATTTAATTGATGTGTAAAGAACATGGAATGATAATGCGTGACTTTAAATGCTGTAATTTAATTATTAATTACTTTGAACTAGTAAAACGTTTTTTTATCTCCGTTGTACGATAATATTACGGTTTTATATGAATTAAATGAAGGATATTTAAAAACATTTGCTAAATTTACAGTATAATTTATTCGTAATATGCGATGTTATGTTAAGTAAGAGTGAACGGTGACGATACTTCAATTTGTGATCTGTTCTTGTGGATGAATCTATTTGAAAGGATGTGAGTCATATGCGATGTGTGTTCCGCTGAGTTAGGTATTACTCGAGAGTTTGCGTGTTGAAAGAACGGATCATAATCATACGTATAAGTGGTCGATCAGCGAAACTTTATCGGTGACAGAGATCGAACTCCTGACATCTCGACTTAGAGGCAGACATTCGTTGGGTTTCGCATTGATTCGCATAAACGAAGGGAAGAGCTCCCCTGTTTTAAAGTTACTTCCTCAACAGTTGGCTGAGTAGTCATTCTGTGGAGGTAGCAGAAGGGGAATGTTGTGACCAGGCACCTATCCCCAAGTGCTTGGGGGTGAATGCATTTCGAGGGTGGAGGCTTGTTGACGTCTCGGTGTCTGAAAAGGCAGGAAGACCCCAAAAACCGCTTGTTCGCACGACCGACCGACCTGCTACTTCTGCGTTTCTTTTCCTCACTATCACATGTTTTATAAAAGGGACGCTAACCTATGGGTAGAACTCTCAGCGATATCTTTTCAGACTCTTTAGACTTTAAGTTTCTTTAATTTGTATTTGTTCGAATAAGAACTGCAAATAGCGTTATTCATATTTCGACATATTTAAAATACAAGTACGTATGTCAATAACATTTCATAACTCTGCAAGAGTGAAGAACATTTGCAATTACTTAAACTGATTATGTATATGTATGAATACTTTGGAAAGTCGTATGGATGATTTATGTAATCTTGAACTCAATTCAATGAAAGAAATTGAAATATACAAACTTGGTATGGGAGAGGAGGCTCGAAATGAACAACATTATTTTAAATAATCCAATTATTATAACATCTTGTTTTAAATATTATGAAACTTTTTATATAATTGTAAAACGGGTAGTGATAAACATTTACACAATCTTCGAGTAATGTATAGTAGAACAGTTGAATTTTGAAGAGTTTAGAATTTTAGAGAAACTTTTAATCAGTACAATTTTTTAGTACCATAGTTTAAAAAAAATATTATTCAAGGACCTAAAACCAGTATGCGAATGTAAAACCATATTTCTTTAATTTTCGACTTGGTTAAACAAGGAATAAACACGAAAGAGTGAGGAAGCGTTTGCTTGAAGAGCGTAAGAGGAGTGGGTGGAGAGTGTAGAAACGTCATTCGTAAAGAACGTAGAGCGGCGTCTTTCTTATCTTCAGACTTGGCTTTGGATATCGCCGAGCAAACAGGCCGATAACTAAACGGCGGCAACGCCCCCGGTCCACCGCCGCCGCCGCCACTGTCATTGGCAGAGGGAGAAACATGCCAGCGCTGGGAGACTGCGTCGCGCTACTAGGCAGGAAACACTGTCGCTGTCTGCGACGTTCATCTACCCAGTTGCCTCTTATGCTTCTATTCCTTCTTTAATGCCAACTCTGAATGACTGGAGAACAAAAAGTTTCTGGTATGTTTTATCCTCACTCATATCATGGGAGATTAAATGAAGTGCACGAACGATAAATTCACTTACCCATAAATCAGAAACATGTCATGGGTAATACTATTATATCATAATGTCGACCTACCGCCAAAGTGGGTTGTAGTATCTACGACGTAAGGGATGTTTTCGTAATTCGTCCATATAAACCAATCTTCAATTAGTTCTGATCATCCTACGACAGTAGATACTTTGTTAAAAATAGATTTAACCCTTTCGTAACTTGGATTGAATAATCTCACTGATGATAAATGAATGCTGATGCCAAATATGTATACTCAAAGGTTCAAATGTTGAAAAAACTTGTTTCGTTAAAAGGTCTCGAAAGGTGATTTCTTTTTTAGCTGCACTTGTGAAGTGTTTCAACAGGTGGTTACGAGCACTTTTCGATGGTGACCAGATGCTCAGCTCACTAGCAGAATGGTAAAAGGTGTTTTGGACTCTATCTCAGCCAAGAGGTGCCACTTGACAGGGTTCTCCCACTTAAATGCTACTTCCCTCCTCTCTCACACACTTTCAGAACGGATGTGGCGCGCATTGCGACCTCCCAACATCTTCACTTTATGAGAGTATCGTCCTTTTTTTTAGGCTGTCGTCTTGATAGCAAGGGTGAAAGTATAAATCCGCAGTTGGATGATGTATTTTGTGAGTGTATGTGTGTTTTAAGAGGAACTAAGTCGTATTTAAAACTTCATCACAGTATTCCTTTTATTTTGATATTTTCGAAACCATATATGAATTAATTTCCTAGGATTTCTAAGTTTACCTCTTCAATGTTCCATAGTTCGCAATAATATTTACAAGCATTCGGTTGTTTTCGTCGAGTAATTTCCAGCAAATATATTTTAAATGGACCTGGAGGATCATGAAGCAAATGACTTTTCTGATTCTGAAAATAGCTAGTTATGGGAGAACTTGGAATGAACTCTAAAGACAGTACTTGAAGTTTCATTAAAAAAAGAAGCAGCATGAGAGGGAGAGTTAATGTACTTCACTTCGCCAACACTATGATGACTTTTAACACGTATAGTGATGAGTTTCTCTTGGATTCTGATATCAAATCTTGGGAATTTTCATTAAATAGTATTCCAAACGGTAAACCATTACTTATTTCACTTGAACATTAAAATAACCCTCGTCATCTTTCTCATCTATAAAACCCATTAACACCGCCCAAAATTCACAATGTGGAATTTTAAGTGAGATAAACTCTGTTGAAAGGTTTGTAGATAAACGATGAATATATATTGTGTGCATTCTTTGCAGCTCGTGTCACCTTCAATATCTGACTGAACATACGTTCCCTTCCTCTTGAAAACATATTTCTCCGTGAGAGTGGTGGAACTGATGGAAACCCCGAGGGACGGGACACTCACACCGGATGACGACACTTGGGCCGAACCGACTTCCTTCACACATGAACCAGAAACTTCCCGTACGTTGTGTGGCCTTCTCTACTTTTACTCTGGTTCTTACAGAGGAATATAAGTATCATAAATTTTCCCTACTTGTTTTACATGAAATGTGTGAAAAAATAAGGAATTTTCATCAGATTGATTCACGAGAGCATTATTTTAATGATGTTAAGCGTGACTAATTTTGTGGTGTCTTGAACTAAACTACAATGTGACGCCGTTCCATGTGAAAATTGCTTAAAGTATTTGCGTGATCAAGTGAATTTGGCATGCTCCTTCAGATCTCTAAAGTGTTTTTTACACTAGATAATAATTAAAAATTCCAGTCCTTGAGAACAGTCAACACCTCGTTATTTTGAAAATAATTCTGGTTGTTTTTCCGTGATAAAAACTAATATTTAATATAACGTAATATTTGGAATAAAACTAAAAATTTTGGTACTTCCATGTTTTTATATATTATTTCAAACGTAGTGGTTCTATGTAACTTTACCTGTTCTTTTTATTGAAATTGTGTGAAAAAATTATTGGATAAAGGCCGATCAGAACGAAAAGGTGATACATTGTATTATTTAGAGTTCTGTATACTTCCTTGTAACTGACACATTTGCTCATTACTTTATATGCCATTTTAAAAAATGGTGCAAGAAAGACCCCTATAAAACCGAGTGCCTTCGTAGTATTTTCACGGCCACAAAGACTACCAGTAATAAGCGATTGTGTAACGTATTGAGGTCGTAAAAATGTTTAATAAACATTCACAGAAGCAGAACGCATTACTCGGTCCCGCACAAAGACACAGACGAATGCCTTTATGAACGAAGTTTATCTCCGGTTCTCTGGAGCTCATTTATCTGGTTTACACGTGCCGTCAGTTTATCATGGGCGCGGTGCGCAGCGCCGTCATACTGCCTTCTCGTGCCTCGAGCTCCTTCATGGCTTCGTCACCAAATGGGAAGGAGGAGGCTGGAGGTAATATACGCCTTGATTTATCCTTTACTAATGTTATTTCCACTCGCGAATAACATATGTTAGCAGGCAGGTTCTGCATTACGTATTCTGAGGAGGATTCCCATGTTCCATGATCTAAAGTAAAAAATCGTTCTTTTAACTACTTAAAATTCGTATACACTTGAGACAGTACTCTATATTATGCAAATGTTGACTTAACTATTTAAACTAAATATCAAAGAAGTGTCAAATGCTTCGGAATTAATATTTTGACTGTTATTTTTCCTTCCATAAAAACATATTATACTAAACGATATTCACTTTTAATATTCCTCATCAGCTGAAATCCACTCTATGCGGTCTTGTGTTAGTTCGAATTACATTTTGTTTTGTGCAGGAAATGAATGAGACGTGATTGACATCAAGGATGCAGTCAAACGTTTGAACAGTAACTACACGTTTTGACTTGACGTTCCAAAATGAGCGTTTTACAATAATTCGACGATAAATACATGCTTTCAAGATGATGCTGCCCATATTGGGCAGCGCAGACATCTCGGTTTCAAAATTAAGATTTGAATTTTAAAATAGTTGCGTTAATATAGTAAATTGTTCAATAGGAAATAGGTTTTAAAAAGATCTTCAACAATTCACCATTCACTACCAACAAAATTCTGTCCATGAAACACGAGCACGGGCTAATTCCAGAAACTTCGACATAGTATACAAAATTGTCATTAAGAGTGAGGAAGACAAATGGTGAGCTTTAAGTACGACAGAATGGAAAATTTCATTTTTGTATGCAAAAAGGGTTCACATTGATCATACATGTTACAGTACTAATTCATCTATATTGAAATAGAAAAATTTAAATAAGTTAAGCGTAAAATACAATAGCGCACAATCGTTACGGATCGTTAGATGAAATCCTGAAGGTCATTTTAATGTACTTCGATACCAAAATATTATCTACACTATCAATATGCGTATTCTTACCGTTTCACTATCCAAATACTTTCTTTATTTACATATGCTTGTGTATTTAAAGTATTTGGTTGAAAATATGCTCATTGTGAACATGGTAATAATAATAATAATAAATTTATTGTCAAAAAACAGTACAAACTGAGTATGACCACGTGGAGGACAATAAACTAATTTACTCTCCGGAAGCAAGCAAGAGACCATCCCATCAATTCCGATCAAGGACCCTAAGGCAGAGGCGGATTCAAAAATTTCAGCAAAAATTCGTAGATAAGATAAAAAGTTAGCTGCGAGTTATAATACTAATAGAATGTCAATATGTTTGTATTTTAACGCAAAAAATTTACATGTACAAATTATTATCGAACTATAGATTATTCTGAGTATAGTGTTTAAAAATCATAGGAATTGAAATAACACTAAATT
>NNCF01130098.1:155770-196788 GCA_002313205.1 Laupala kohalensis | reverse complement strand
ATGGGGCTACAGAATTAATGTACACAACCGTGCCAAAGTTGAGTACACATAAAACTAAATTAATATGAGCCATACGGCAACACAATCATGCATGAAAAAAGTTTCTGAAATTGTTGTAAGTTATTTTAAAAGCACTACAGCAATGGCGTGATTTAGCTTTTATTAAAATCAATCAATTCTTTTACAGTGTAGAAGCATTGGTGCAGGAGGTAGTTTTTAACCGCGGATTTGAAGATATTCAATTTCATAATGTCTTTTATTCTTGGGCAGGGAATTATATAGAACGATTCCCGAACATGGACAAGCATGTTCATTGTTTACTGGATAGAAGTGAAGGAATAGATATAAATAAGGGGAGGCTTATAAATATCATATTTTCGCGGAACTAACTCTATAGTGTCCGCTACTATTTTAACATAGTGACATTACATCGTATGAGGCTGTACTGCCATTCCATAAAAGTGAACCGAATATGGTCCCAAAAACTGGTGATCCTCAAACAACAAAATATGACCCCAAACTTCATTTTCCACCTCACACCCTCTCCACGTAAACCATAAAGCAGCCATAGCAAGTTCCGAATGTCCTTGAGCGGTGAACCTGCAAAGAGCTTTGGTTCGAGTTGCGTAAAGACGATGAAGGACGAGTGTTTGCAGAGTTCTTACTAGCAAGAGAATTCCCAACTCATTAGTAATGTAGACACTTCGTAATCTCTGTTTAAGGAATCGCGGGGGAGGTCTTAAGCGTTAGCAAGGAGTGACATAATGCTCTGAGATAAACGAAGGATGACTCTGATTTAATACACTTTGCAATGCAAGGCGAATGATCACTGTGTTTACCGTTTTCCCTCTTGACTTATTATTATTATTAGAGAGCATCTAGATTTATCAAATGAGTTAGCACACTCACTACCTCACTTATAAAAATATACTCAAGTATAATTGCTTCAACCATTCAATACATAAATAAAATACTGTGCAAGATAAGATAAAACTGATGATATACAAAAAAGTATTATTGCAAATCAATATTTTTTATTTCAGTAATTAATAATTCATTTCCTAAATAGTATTAAATGTAAATTCATCAGAGTGTCTGTAGCATCGAAATGAAAAAAACTTACTTGATGAATTGCTCTAAAATCTTGAATGAATATTCTTAAAAATTGTTGTAAGCGTGTTGCTAATATTTAATGAAAATACGAGTGTCCCAAAAATTAAATTTTGTATAAAAAATGAAACTTCATCGTAGATAAGAAGTAAGCAAACCTCTCCTAGTGCATATGAAGCCTTTTGATTTGTCCGCAAGATCAGTATTGGTGAGTGCATGAGGCCATGCAAAGTGTGCATTGGTTCATTGGCAGATTGCTCCTGACTTTCGACAGACAATTGAACGGATCGAAGATGTAAAGGCATGAAAAGGCTACAGTAAAAAAACAATAAATATGATTACTTTACAATTTCTTCCTTAAATAATTTGCATTAATCAATTCTAAGAGTTAAGCGATTACTAATTCTTTTTTTTTGTGTGTGTGTGTGCAATAAATTTAAATATTGGTTCGTTTTTAGAAGAAAGTGATGGGACGTTGGATACTACTAGTATTTGATAAGACGGAAATTGCAAGAAAGTGCGCTGTTTAACGAAAACCAAAAAGCCCAGCAAAATTATAAAAGCTTAGGGAGCACATGAGGAGTATTCCTTTATGCGAAAGAAATATTAGTCAAAATCATTCTTCCCCCAGGGGACTTACATCTAGTAAGTACGTGTTTGGCGAACACGGGGCCGCGAGCTGAGTCTGGCATTGCTCCCACTTACTTGTGCCATGCTCCTTCCTTTCTCTTTCCTGACCTCCCTTGGCCACCTCTTGTTCTTTTCGATCCCGACGCTATTAGGGCTAGGGTATCTTTCATTTTCCTCTTTCCTCTTCTTTTTTTTTAATGTTTCTAGTAAAAGTCATGTGATATGTTGGAATTTGTGTTTAGAGTTGTAATGNTTGGAATTTGTGTTTTGAGTTGTAATGCAGGAGGGTTTTTAGTGGGTATGGCTGAGTCTTTCGGCGAGTCCCACACGCGGGGAGAGTCATGTTGGCTCTCCCTAGTGCGTAACTGCATTTTCCCTACCTGTACAAGTTTTAAGGGCTCTAGTGACCTCGCTGTTGACGAGCCCTAAAGCCCCACAAAAAAAAATCATTCTAATTAATCCACAAATAAATATTACCCCTAATTAAGCTTGAATTAAGATTTAACTGAACAAAGTGCAATACGTAGAATGATGCCCTATGCAACGGTTGAAAATTCCCATGACCTTTAAATCCTACGTAAAACAGTAGAATCAGTTAATTCTATTCTTGAATTTATAAACATGTTAATACGGGAAATTAGGAAATTTGCTGTTATTTCCAAACATAAAATATTTCAAATATAATATTATCGATAGTGTGACCAAATCTTTTCCTCCATGCAATATTAAACAGGACACGCTTGATTCAACTATCCCGAAAAGAGAAATATAAGTTAAAATGTTTTCCCAATTTTTAAAGTCTATACAACACAAAACTTTATAGCAATTACGTTTTTATTTATGTTAACATTGGATGTATTACCTGAACTAGACTATTATGTAACGCGTGTTTTAAAAATAAAATAGAAAAAATTTCATAAATGAAGAAGAATCCAGTCAAAACGTATTATATTCTTCTAACGTAAAGAGAGTACACACTAAGTACACAAAAGATAAAAACAGTGTTTACTAGTGGTATCTTACGAATTACAACTCATGCTGTGTACCAAGTATCAAATGAGACTCACCTCTGTCGACGACTTTCCCGAACAAGTTCTTTCCCCGGAAGAAGTTCTTCGTAGAGCAATTCCAGCGTCGATGACGGAATTGGTATTGGCACTCCCCAATCGCTTGATTGGCTCCTTTCACTACAGCGAGTAGACTTCCAGGGTTTTCTCTCACCAATCGACGCTGTCTGCGGCGCAGAGTGGCATGCACAGCAGGGTCCATGTAGAGTTCTCCAGGAGCCAACGGCAGCAAGTTATTGGGTTCTCCTGCCTTCGCGATGCCCCTGTACCCAAGAACAAACACATTGATGTTCAGCCATCAAACACTTGAACACTGACGTGCATGAACTACGTGTAGCAATACAATAGTCTGTATTTCAATACAATAATTAACAGAAAAATAAAATAGATTTTGGGCAAACACGAAAGGAAATCACCAAAACATATATATTTTTGGAATAATTTTGGATTGATGTAGCATGGTTGGATTCAACGAGGATCGACCGATTACAGTCGAGATTTGGAAGTTCAAGTCGAACAGGAGAAGGAGCGATCGATTTACTCAGATCTACGAGATGGATGGATGGAGTGAAGAAATAGGTACTGGGATTAAAAGAATCCAAGAGATGGTATGGTTTGAGAAACATTCAACCAACTACCCAAGAAAACTAATGTAACATGTTCGTCGGCTTCTTGTTAAAGTGTCATGAAGTTAATTTTTATTATATACTAGCTGAGTACCCTCAGCATTGCTCACGCGAATTTTGTAATATGCCTGTAATTTTATCCTCTCTCTCACACTGCAACTTCCAGTGAAAATGTTACTCGTTCATTTTGGTGGTTTGATAGTATCCTCAGCACCGATCAACAGCACCGAAAAGTACGGTTTCGAACCTAATATCGGATTTTTTCATTATTTTCACGTGTCACCCTCTTACCACCCCGTATCTAGGGGCTACAGGGATGTCTTATCCCCACAGTGCTTTGTGTCAGGTAGTCATCTATGTATGAAATTGGTTGAAATTTCTTCTTGCCCTCCAGAGTTATGGTGGGATACATATGTAAAACATTCCAACCCTCATTTCACCTCTTTAGGGGAGGATTCATTTTTTGTACTATGCCCGAAACCTTTGCGGGCGTGTGCAAAACAACTTATCGAAGTTTCGTCACAATCGGATCAATGACATAGGAAAGTACAGAGGACAAACAATCATTCATTTTTATATATAGATGATGTTTTGATGGACAATGAAAATTTATAGCGTTTATCTATTTGTTGCACTCAGAGCACACAACTTCTGAGCAGAAATGTCTGCATGAGTTGGGCAGTCTCCAGTAAAACGTAATGTCTCCAGTAAAAATCCAAGTTTCATGAGAGGAACCCGAAATCTTTCCAGGCGTCGAACATCGATTCCTCTGCATCGAGAGAAGAATGTCTTCCTGTCTCACCACCCCCACCCCTTCCCAACGCCACGCAGCGATTTTTCTGTTGGCAGCACTGATTAATGGAACAGCGCACTCCACTATCGCAAAGGCCATCTACGAGCGCGGGAACAGCATGGCGATGGAGACAGGTGGATACACACACAGGGCGGTGGCTGCTGGGAGAGATTGTCTCAACACACAGAGACGATGTGTGTGAACTGCGAAGACACTGTGATGGACGGACGCTCAACTTATTAGTTTTCTAAATCACGAAATGCATACAGAGCTCAACGCAGATGAACTTATAGAGTTCGCTCCAATGTTCTGCCCACGGTTGATCTCCCACAAAGCCGAATTAAGATAGGTTTTCAGATGAGGTTTTTCCTCGTGTACTCCAGATAAACATAGAATCAGCAACTGAAAACTAGACCACGACAGCGGTGGTCTAATGGTAGAGTCTTCGCTTCTACGATCCCGATGAGCGGTAGCGTTGGTTCAAACCCTGCCAGTCCGAACTAGGTGAGGTTCAGCCGGCGTTTCCCTCACCTACTCTGTTCGGCACCACATGTTCCCTGGCAACCCAACATCTCGCCTTCCCAATTCCCTTGCCCAAGTCCAACAGTTAGGTAGAAGAGCAGGCCTCGTGACCTGAACCTCAATTGCCAAAAGACATTAAACAAATAAATAAAACTACTCAGCAAACCAACATTACTCCTTCTTATATTGTGAATGAAATGTTGAGAACCTTGTGGCGTGTACATGTAAACAATGTTAAATTTGTTAAATAATCCTATGGTTGACAAAGACACCCTTATCATGCAATTTGAAAACAAAATAACTCTAAGAAATACATTAAGAAATATAAGAACGTCTATACGTTTTATAATAAAAACGTAACTGCTTTCCAATTACCATCCAGTTTTATTCTTTTCATGCTTAGTACGCTTGACCTCATCGTGGGTTTTCCTCGGTTCCCAACGGTGCCCAATGAACGAAGTATATATACCAAGAGCTAAGAATTAAACAGAAAATAGTCATGATAGTATATAATTTTATTTAATACATTTATTAGTTTTCATTTCCCCTTCCGATATTAAGTACCAGTCAAATAACTGTAATCCTTTGCATACTATAACCTAGTATTCACTCAATAAACTGGAATAGTAACTAAAAATATAAGTATTAAAGCCCCCGGCACATTTTGGGGCTTCTGTAAGGCGCACTGTCTCTGAGCCCCTCAATATATTGTAAACGTTTCTGTAAAAATTTGGAAAGTGCAAAATTGAAGAAAAATCAACCCGAAATACGAAACTGTACCGTCTTTTGTGCGGAAACGTGAGAAATACTTCGGGAGATCTAGAACATTTACAGCTTAGAAAATGTAGTCTATCTTTTTAGTTTCTGGCAGAATGTGTAATATGTCGGTTCACATTACAAAAAAACTGAGTGTTTGTCAGCAGATCGGTGTTGGATACATTTGAGGGTTTATCAAATATTTTAAATTCCCATATGTCTATTATTTTTATGGTATTCTTAAGTTATGAAATTCAATAATTTTAATAGTTGGAAAATATGGCAATTTGTATATTAATTGCCGTTAAATTTCATAACGAATCTCTTATAATCTTGAATCCCCATTTATTTCTGAATTTGGGGTTTTTGATAAATAATCTAAATCTCCGGATCAAATAGTTTAAAGTAAATAATAGAAATCGAGGCATAAAGTTAATTTAATGTTTTTTTAGAAATGAGCTGATAGTAGGAGTTCTTCTGAACCTGAAATGGAGGAAAATAAGTTATTTGTTTGTAACAATATTTAATTTTGAACAGCTCAGTGTACTTTTTCATAGAAACGAAAGTGGGAGATAACAGTGGAACGAAATAAGAGTGTTACGAAATAACGGTGCTTGCAGGAATGTGGAGATTCACTTCGTATTAATAGATTACAGTCGTATTCTTCCGTCCACTTCACGCATTTCTTCTTTTTCCCCCATACAAGACTTTTGTCTCATGAAATAAAACATAATAATTCAACTCAGCCACTGTGCCGTAATCGATTTCTAATTGTTCACATCGCTACATACCGGCGCGGTCGACTGTCCACCGTCGATCACGTCCCACCAGGGAACTCGAACGTAACGACGTCCGTCTCGCAAAAACCTCGACCGCATTCGATTATCGACAGCAGCGCCAGGAGAGGGCGTGTCGCTTACGATTCATCCCCACGGAACAAATCAACGAGATGGACGGCAAAACGCTGCACTCGCGGAGGAAACACGGCGAAAAAGCGGACGACCTCTGACGAATGCCGAATCAGACATCAGGACAGAGTCCGTGCGCGGGATGTGGAAGCGGCTGACTGCCACCACAAAAGATACGGCGAAGAAGAGGAGATGAAGGATTGGGGAGAGGACGAGGGAAGGACAGAAGAACGAGTTAAAGAATGTATGCCAAGTAGGAGGAAGAGAACCACTAGCACGAATATGGGGCAGACGAGTTTATCAATATCCTCAAACAAATACGATTATTATTTTTTCAACATGTTAATAGTTTTAAAACTAGACAATAACATACAAATTAATTCTTTAGTTGTACCTAAATATCAGCTACAGCTTGAGGCAAATCTTGTACTAGTTTTATTTATTTAGGTCATGTCTTTTGGCGAGGTTCAGGTCATGAGGTCCGTTCTTCCACCTAACCGTGCCTTAGGTAAGGGAATTGGGGAGGAGAGATGCTGGGTTGCCAGGGACCTTATAGTACCAACCGATATTTAACTGGAATATGGGAGGGAAAACAGCTGACAACGTCAACACCGTACGTTCCCTCTGAACATTAAAAACATATTTTATTTGTCCTACTGAGAAGATCAGAACATGGGGAAATAGGAAGGGAGGAATACCGATGAATGGAGGAACAACCCGGATAAAGAGAAGGAGAGGAAAAGACGGGAAAGCGCATAATGCAAGACACAGTAGACGAAGATTTCTCCACAAACGACGTGACATGAAGCGGAAGTCGCGTCGTCTGGCGGGGGATTTTTGAAACAATGCGAGCTTTATTCTGGTTCTGCTTTTTAGACGAGTCGTGATACAACGTACTCAATGTTTTTTTTCCCAGGATTCCGCGGTTTTTCTTCGCGGTTCCGGGAAGTTTCGAGTGTGACTGAGAACAAGAATGGTATGCGTGAGTATGTGAGACCGTCCCTCCTCCCTTTCCCCTCCATTCCCCCACCCTGAGCACTGAAACGTCATCTGCGAAATTGAAATAATCGGAATCACGACATCCATGAGAAACGAAAAAATATTTTTTGAAGTATTAACTCTTACCTCAATTTGAGTGGAATAGTGTAATCCATCGTTGGTGAAAAAGTTTTCTATCAAACAAACTATTGGTTAAAAACCATCCTTGAACAAAATTAAAAGAAAAAAATGGAGCCTCATGAGAGATTTTTAAAAAAATACTTCGTTCTTCATATAATGGGAATTTATGAATAGTCGAGGTCAAAGTTATAAAAATCTTGGCGCAGAACAAAAGATTTTAAAATAAATTTTTTTTCCAGAATCCTTTTAAAAGAAAAAAATATTTCCTAAATTTAAAAGAAACCTTTTCCAGAATCTGATAACCCCGAGATGTTCATTTCCTTCAAAATCTCGCGAAAAACGTTTTCCGCGATTTCCACATTTTCGCTTCTTTTAATACTTTCTTTCTTCTATTGGCCACAGCGCGTGCACAAGAAAGTAATAATTCCGTACATGAGAAATAATTAAGTAGTAATCAACTGAACACAAGTAGTACATATCGTTTTATAGAGATTGCGTGGAGGTGGAATTGAGAACAAAATTATTTATACAGTGAACGTATACAAAAAAATTTCTACGTGTAATTTCTTCATATGAAATGACAAACCGTCAACTATGAAGGAGATAGACATGTTCCAGTTTATGTATAGCATATTAATGTGTAATTGTGCGGTAGAAAAAGGAGGTAGTCAAATTGAGAATTAAATTTTGAATGTAGACTTGATGAAGAAATAATTCTATTTGCAACCGCGTACAGTAAAAATGGTTTTTTTTTTAATCTTTTAAATTCCCAACAATGATAACTACGATCGTGGAAGTTTCGTTTCAATTCGTTCAGAAATTTTTGCGAGATGAGATTTCGAAAGTTCTTGGATAAAGATGTGGTGCGAATAATTATGTCACGAGAAACAATAATTTTATGAAAATGCACGCTTATTAACAAACATCTGTAAGTAAGGATGAATAATACGATGAACCTAGATATCGAGGTGTCTCAGCGTACTGAAAGGAAAGGTTCTGCAAAAATGCCTTTCCTGGGTAGAATCCTGGATTTTGACGTGGAACTATGTCCCTCTATGAAAATGGTGATTTAAGAATGAAGGATTTGCATATGCATCATGAAAGTCGCTCCTGAGTTGGATGTTCTATGGTCCAACTACACTGGATGTTATTTATTTCGTGGACGACTTCTTTGAAAAAATATGATGTGTACCGCATTAAGTTGTTGAATTATGAATTTTTTTTCATTATATTTTGAGAACATGGTTGATCGTTTGAAGGATAAATAGGAGTATTCTCTAACGAGCAAGGAGTGTTACCTGGCGTTGGTGCACGAGTTTACTAACAAGACACGAGACATTAATGAACGGACGTCGAGGCTGAGTGCCAGCCAGCAAGTGAACTGAAGTGATTGATCTGAAAGAGATATGAGATCTTGAATGCGGTCACGTAACATACCAAAGACGTTGCATAAGACTCATTACTCTGTCCTTCCTAGATGCTAATCGATCAACACCTGTTCGCAGGTATTATCTCGAAACGGGTTGCAATTCTCTTAGTATTAAATTAACATTGATAGTGAAGACTTGATTTCAAATACTGAACTTTCCTTAACGTATTACATCAACAGAACTATTCAAAAAATTTGAATTTTTATGAAATCAATACATTTACCTCAAAACGTAATTTTCCGGAAATCAACAGAATAACTCTCTTCACGTTTGTGTATAAACGACATTAAGAAACTTATTTCTTTCCTGTGATGAAACCGCGTGAAATAATAAAGAAAAAATTTTCACTATATTAAACGTGAATGATTCAACAGTAAGGTTAATTGAATGGAACTAATTTATGAAAGTGTATTTTTATTCAGCAAGACTTATATTTACCTGGATAATTTGGCAGATTATTCTTTCTCCATCTGATTGTTATAGGCAAGTTTCACTCGGTTTCATATTTAGCATTCAACAATGTGAACAGGACATCAGATCAATTATAAATATAATATGATAACGTAACTCACGTATAACTCCCTACGAATACCCCAGCGTGGTCGGATGTGACAATTTTCCGGACTCATGTAACATCCATTTCAAACAAATGAGTCAAGTACCGTCTTTTCTTGACGCAATTTTTAAATTCTGTCATCTCGGAAAGGAAAGGTTTAAAGATGAAATAAAAGGAAATCGTTGACACACCTTTTAATGCTCTCAAGGGCGATACTTCATTTGTGTGATTTGCTCCGCCGAATACGCAGAAAAGGAACCTAAAAATTCCGTGACATTTGCGTATAAATTTATAAGATGAAGATTATGATAATGTTTTTGCTTCGTCAGTAACGATGAAACACCATTGTCTTTCTTGACGTAACACAAAAATCCTCGCTTCGGTTCCCTTCGCTGTAGCTTCCAGAGCATCCTGAGCTCGGTGACGAGCAAGCGTTAGCGGAATCGCTATCACTCGCTGAAGTTTCAGAATGCTTCGAATGCGACGTGTGCAAACATACGACACTCACATGTGGTGATGACGGAGTGGAGCTCCGTCAATGAATATTACGTCGTCAGGACTCCCCCGCTCTCAATGAGAGGGAGAGAGAGAGAGAATGTTGAGTTGCGAATCGGACATGAATGAGCACGACAGAGTCCGAACCACGAGTGCCCTGAGATGGGGTTCCAAAAGATTCTAGATTTAGATTCCCCTCCCACACACACACACACACCTCCAAAAAATTGTTTTTATTTTTCAGTTCAATTTTTGTAATCTCAACTTAAATTTAAAAATGTAATCATATATTTAGTGAATCCTTTTCGTACAAGGTTACACAAGTCATAATTTGAAACGTGATTTTTTGTCACAAAATTCCACATGTAAAAAAACTGTTTTATAATTGGCGACAATGAGTCATCCGTTTTCAAAACCAACAACATCGCTAATTTATAGTTTTTTGTTTTGTTTTTTGAGAAATTAAAAAACTGTCGAATGTACAGATAATCACATAATAAAAAAGTACTTGGGAGGTGTTCAGATAATTCTTAGTCGGAATGCACTCGCGGCATTCAAATTTCCAAGTTCGTATTTTATTAAAGAATCGACGCAAGGATCTGAACTCACAATGGCAAAAAAAGTGATGTAGCTGGATTTGAAACTAGACAACTCTCGAGCTGAGCTCCTGGCAAAACGGTTCGCTTATGCTTGTAACCTGGCGAACCGGGCAAGGTAGAGAACACTCAAATCATGAGTCACAGCAGTGATGCGTATGACGCAATGAGGAAACCTGTGAGTGTCATGAAATGTTTCACAATAACAGTCCAGTTCTTGCAGTGGTCACTTGCGGACAATGCCTTGAATAATGATAGTTGTTTCAGTATTGAAGTGTCTGTTAGTATTTTCGACCACGGACCTGGTCGTGGTAATATTTCTTTATTTTTCAAAACTTCATAAGAATTGGAATCAGAGGAAAGAGATTTGATAAAATACGAATTTTCGTTGTTAACAATACGCTTATGAGGAAAGGAATATATTCTGGCATTCAGAAGGAGAACAATCATTCTCATCTTGAACATTAAGTCATCAACTGGTGCTCAGGAAGCAATGCTGTCGAGAGGAAGATATCGACGTAAGAGCTCTCAAAATATCATTAAAAGTTTTAACAATGACTTCAAATTTTTAATTAAGTTTCAAAAGAATTAAGTTTAAGTATAAAGCATTCGTTATCATTTCGCGATTAAAATTTCATTAGAGTTTTTGTGTTATGGGTTTGGAACCCTCTAACCTCTGCAGTTTAACGTGCATCTACCTTACGATACCAAGAAAAAATTATTCCTAAGACATATGAGTTGGGGTAGGGCAAACCGCAATTGAGAATATATATTTTAGGTGCCCCACCGCTCGGGCCCAACTCAAGTGAACCCATTTGTTTAACACACATCAACATCTTTATTTCCGGGAATACAAAATTTCTTGTCGCCAATGCGATGAATTTCCCCAAAAAATGAATCTTTACTAATTACAAGTCGTATAAAAATTTCTGGACTAACCTCGCAACCATAGTCCTACTTATGAATCGAAAAGACGACTTAACCTTCTCCTTCCCAATTTCTTATTTATTTATTTATTTTGTCTCTTAACGAGGTTCAGGCCATGCTGTCACATGACCGTTGGATTTGGGAGAGGGAATTGGGAAGGAGAGATGGTGAGTTGTCGGGGAACTTATGATTCCGAACCAACATTTGTCTGGAGAAGATGAGTGAAACTCCAGCTTATCTATGACGAGTCCTAAAGCCCCCTCCCCCACTAAAAAAAATTCATCTAGTTCGGCCGAGCAGAGTTTGAACCCACGCTCTACCGCTCAGCGGGATCGTAGATGAGAAAACAATGTTCTTCGCCCAAATCAAGTAGTAAGGTGGAAGAGGGGGTCTCATGGTCTGAACCATTCCACATCATACAAAAATGAGAATGGAGTAGACCTCTTTTTGGAGACGCCTACGGTGGGCGACACGCGCTCGTAGAGACACACGCCATGGCGTAGCGGGGACACGACGCACGAGATGGCAGATAAGCCGTCCTCCACTCGCTTCTCAGTGGTGCAGGCAGCTCGCTCTCAGCTCTCAGCCTGTCTGTCTGCCTGTCGTCGCAGGTCGCTCTTTCTCTCCGCTGCTCACCCCCCCCCCTACGCCGCCACCACTGTCCACAGCTGCTCCAGCGTCGTTCGCAGGCGACATTCCGCGCACTCAACGTGTCCTTCTTCCAGCGGCAGTCGATTGACTTCTGCGGACGACGCGCGAGAGCGTTTCGTACATATCACACACACACATATATATATGTCTCATTTGGGTATAGGCTCTGCTACAGTCGACTTGGCCTGGGCAGGCCAAAGAATATAGAAAACGAATCTTGAGTAAACGTTACCGCGGGTGGGGAGCTATCCTTTATATACGCTGTAAAGGAAGTACTTTATTGTTAATTTATCATTTATTAATTAACATCATGAATTTAAAATATTTTAATTTATTTCAATTTATGTAAGCCTAATAATTAGATGTTAACATCCATGATCTTTTTTGGCATGAAATCTGAGCTTCTGGCTAAGGACGAGGATCTGAGGAGAGTTGAGGACAGAAAGATACGAGGTGTCTGCTACGACAGAACATATTCGAATCTCAAACCGATCTCCACACTCATATTACTTTTTACGGCTAAGTTTGAGACAAATCTGAAAGTTAGTCCTTTTTATCTCAACCACTCATATTCGAAGTAATCTACTGAACAATATTGTTCGTCACCAAAACACGAATAAAGTTGGAGAGAATGCTCTATTTTTAGAATTTTATTTTCTATCAATTTATTATTAACACGGAATTAAAGGATTTAAGAAACACGAAGTTTTATCATGCACCTCAAGTGTAATGGTTTCAAATGTTAGCAAAACTCCGTGTCATGAAGTACTACAGATCCTGAATTTAATTGCAAAAATTCGTCGGATGGCTGGTTTCTGTCTCTGGAAGCAAGTTTCAGGCTTAAATTAGAACATTAATTCTTTGACTAAAAACGAACAGTCTCACCACATACGATGAATCGTAGAATCGATTCCTTTCTGATTTCTCTGGTTAGAAGGAACGATCATGTATTCATTATTTCTCAGGTACTCGATAACATTCATCGTTTTGAAAAGATTTCCAAATATTTAATACAATATCACACCAGCTCGAAAATTTGTTCTAATACGCTATGCATATAAGAGAATTGAAATAACACCTCTATTCATTTGTAGCGTGTCAATGACAAATACTTTTGTAAGTGAATTAGTAATATACACAAAGCGATTTCTTGTGTTCATGTTTGTTGGGTTAATGCCTATCTTGAGAGAACTAAAAGGGTTATAGACTTATGGGAAAAAATCTAGAGGAGAATAACCGGAATAACACTCATGCATTGTTTCACACACTTTTTTTTTATTATCAGAAATTGAAGAAATTCACTGTTATGTTGCATCTTGGCTTGGGACTGTATCTAGATGTAGCGGTGTCGCGTATGGCTGAGAAAACACTAAAAATAAAAGAACTCTAGGTTTGGACGTGAGATCCAAAGACGGCAAAATATTTCTCCAAACTTTTGAATACGGTATCCTAACTTTATAGTTTCGATACTGTAAGTTTGGGATGTCACATCTTAAGTTTGAAATACCTCATCCAAAATTTGGGATGTCACATCCAAAGGTTTGGAGAAGTCCTTTCCTTCCTTTGGATTGGGATCTCACATTCAAACCTGTTCCCTCAAAGCAAATTATGTGAATGGAAGAGATCGTAATTTTTACTCAGCATTTGCAAATGGAGTTTTCACGAAAATCCCCCGCTTTTACAGCACCGTAAAACGTGTAACAACAGATTGCAATATTGAAATTATTTCAACAATGATTAAACACATTACTATTAAAATTAATAAATATTAAATAAATTACAACACATGAGAAAAAGGGGAAATCGGTTAGTCAAAGAACGACGGTTTTAGTCAGCATTATGAGCAAAGGTTTGTATTTCCTCTTACCCAGTATTCATTGTCAGACGCCGAAGAATGTGCTCCAACCTAAGCTTGTGCGCATAAAAAATAATGAATTAAGGGTTTTACTTGAAACATAGCTCAAGCAGCATGGTAAGTTATTTTTCGAATTCTGTTCTCAATAAAACAGTTGATAAAGACAAGAAATAACTTAAATTATTTCTTTCCAAATTTCATTTCAACGACGAAGCTGGGTCCAGAACAATGATACTCGTACAAGTTACTTCGTGAACTCAGATTATTTCCTTTGTTAAGGTGTGTACAACTTACAAAGACAGGATTGTTATTGTAAATTGATGTTCGTTACAAAAAGTCTCATTTTAAACGGAATAAATATCGTAAACTTTTTGTTAAGTTAACCCGTTTCTGACCCATTTCAGGGTTAAATCGGGGTTTCGCTTCGACACACGAGGTAACTACATACTCAAAACTGACGAAAATATTGTACCGTAAAATTTCTCATTAAGTCTAATTGAGCTAATCGTGACGATCAATGGAAAATTAAATTGTGGACATTGTCGAAAAAACTTTTTAGGTAATCATTTGATATGAGATTTTTTGGAACTTATCATTAGGAGACTCTTCAATCCCGATCAAGAATATCAATAGAATTAGGAAGAAATTAATATAAAAGAAGAACTACTTAACTTTCATTAGATATAACTTCTTTGATGCCCTGTGCTGCTCAGATTAAAAATTTGTGAAAAAATGTCCAAATAGGATAAGACGATGGATTTTGTCCGTTAAGACTCTAGTAGAAAAGGAATTCCATAACGCAAGATATTTCTTTAAGAAAAAAGAATTAAAGACAGACAAGTGCACAGGTGGTCCCTTTGTACTAAGGTTAGGAGACATTCTTCTTGTTCCACTATTCGCCGCGTGTCTTCTGGGAGGTATGAAGTACACGCTGGAGCCTCTCGCTAACATCATTGATACGGTTTCATTGCGTTGCAAGCCACGATGTACGCGCTGAATCACCGAACCAAATGTCAATAACGCTGTCTTCGTTTGGTGACTCATCGGAAAACGCTTTTATAAGTTCCATGTTTTTAGTTCGAATATTAGAAATACGATTGAGAAACGTTGGAGTGTTGACTATTCCGTCTTACGATTTACCATTGAAGTGTCCATTCATTCGTATGCAATTACGTTGAAACAAATAGTTGTAGAATAAATAAAAGTATTCAACAGCTATTAACCCGTTTAAGATGATGACTCATGTTTCTTAACGTTATTCTTGAATTAAACTCTTTTCTTTCTTTGAATAAAGATTCAATCTTGTTGATTTGGTCTCACTTCCAGAGGTATTTTATAAAGAAAATTTGTTTTCACTGGACAACGTGATTCAAAATAGAAATTTGTTATTATGATGTACAAAAAAAAAGATATGTGTAAAGAAGTGAATAGCAAATTTCTTCTACTAACTAGGAAGTTGCTGTGCTGAATATTAGTAAATGCTACTTCGTCGATAAAAAGAATATTATTTTTCAAACTAAACGCTGGATAGGGTTGGTATCTAATGTGATCTCATCATAAACACGAATTGTGATGGTTGCATGCTAGATAAGCTCCTCATGATATGATTATTTTCCTCACATAAATTTCAACAATTTAAACGGGATTTGAATCCTTACTCTTTACACGATTGACCAGAAATTATTCGTAATATTTGGAAAAATTTAGTACTTACAAACCTCATGGAAAGATATCGTACTTTCAGTCGAGCTGAAACAAGTAGTAGATTTTTTTTATTGGAAAATAATGCAGGAGCTTACTTAGAAATCTGTTATTTGTTAAATTCAAATATACGAATATCACACAAATTTAAAAGTAAAATTTTTTTTTTCCATTTTGTTCTTTCTGTCCGAAATTTTTTGAATTGTTTCATCTTTATATTGGTCTGACAGAAGAGTAAACCGCACGGTCTGATTCTCGCCAATTTAGGTAATTTTATTATTATTATTATTATTATTATTACTTGATTTCTTGGTTTGAAATATTAGTAACACAAAAGATACATATAAAATTGTTATGTGATGACAACTATGTAAATATAACATAAATGATGTAAAAACCTGGACGTAAATGGACGACGAGTGAACGACGTAGTATTATAAAAAGAACGAGTATTTCTTTAACCCACAACTCGATATTACGGTTTGTGTTTGCCGTTTAACAAATGCTCACGTTATCTTTATTCATGTACATGTCTTTCTCTTATTTGAATAAATATAATATAAGCCGCTTTCTATAGATGTCACCATTGAACTACATATCAAGAATTTCGACCTACCGAAGAGGTAGACAAATCTGACGACACTCCGATGAATATTGCATGAATATAGCCGTAATACCCATTCTTTCCGTTTGATTTCCGTAAAATCGATCCATCGAAGGACAGGTTTCTCCCATTGAGCGTCCAATACCCTCCACATATCGACTCTTCTGCCTTCTGGAACAATGCTTCGCGCATCTAGGGCACGGCGAGACACTCCGGCGTATTGCGCGTAAGGTCGCCGTTTCACGCATCCGCCTCGAGAAATTCACGCACCGGGAAAGAAAACCAATAGCTCGATCTTCACTTCTTTCACAAACGCGACCATAATTGTATCGGACACACAGGGATCCCGAGAATGTCAGCAGCCATTTCGTAATAAATAAAATTAAGAGAAAAAAGGCAAAAGACGGCGCAGTTTCTCGCGCCGAGGAAGCGTCGCCTGCCGGACGTGCACAGACGCGCAGTTATTAAAGCGTCTCCGGAGGCGAGCGCGCATCGCAATGCGTCGTTGTTTTGCCTCGTGACGCGCGCGATCATTTTTGCGGCGTCGATCGTCGCCTTGTCTCTATTTGCTTCGCGCGACATGATTGCCAACTGTGCGGTGCTATGATGGATTTTATGCCTTCCGAGGGATTTCTTGTCCCCGGAGAGAAAATGCATTCTAGAAATTGGTTCCGTGTCGATACTTAGAATTCGGATATCTTCCCTTATACATTACATAACATCATCCATTTTACACTTCTTACACGTCTCCTGGATTATAAATAAAATAATAGACCCTCATAAAATAACAGTTCTTATTTGTAAACAGTTCCGTGATCTGATTTCTCATTACAGATTTGGGATGGGAAAATTTTTCTACTATTGAGCATGATGAAATAACGTACGCAACAGTGACAAAAATTATCTCCAAGTAACGAGGGATAAAGGGGGAAGAGCCTTTTCTTGCAAAATCATAATAAAAAGCTCATTAATATACAACGACTTTCGAGGTTGTTCATTCAATAATTTGACAAACACGCCGTTTCAAAAATTAATTCAAAATTTCGTCCAAAAGTATTTTACAGAAAATAAATTCTGTAGCGTTGAAATAACAACAATTTGTTAATTTATAACATTCGAGACACAAAATAATAATTCTTCAACCGCTACTGTGTGTGAGTGTAATGAATCGTATGAGTTCAGAAAAACATTGCGTTGTGTTTATGGAAACATAAGAGCAAATATGGAGAAATATTGCATCAGAATTCCAACACAGGTACTTCATTGCTTCAAATCGGAACCAGCTCCATTATGTGTTATAATGTTTTTATTTGTATCACCAGTGAACATCTTGCAATATAGTGAGATCCATAAAAGAATAGAACTCATAGTCTTTCGAACTTAATACGTCAAATTCACGTTTTCCAGTGGAACGGAGCAGTACACCGTTAAATGCAGTTCAACTTCCTAATATGTTTGCTCAAACAATAAACGTTGTTGATCCAAATTGACAAAAAAATTATTCTTGTAAGACTAACAGTTCAACAAGTCTTTCAGAAATATTTTTTAAACTCAGTTTGTCTGTTTTTTATTTGTTTCTAGCTTATGCAATTTTCATCCAAATGTAAGCCATTATACATATTATAAAAGTAATAAATACTAATACTCGAATTAGTAAAATGTAATAATTTATTGATTTATTTTGTGTATCATTAACTTTGGCTATTATTTTGTCGTACGTCTGCATGCTGCGAAAAGTAATATTATATTAAATTTTTCGGGGAACGCGCTCAAAAAATTACTACACAAAAACCTAATTTAGCATGAAAAACTACCGTAGAATCATATATTGATACGTGTTCATCGTGATCACTTTCCAATAAATTCATTGTAATAAGCAGTTGGATAATAATTAAACGTCTGAGAACGTTAAAAAATGTTGTTTTTCAAATTACCAAATAGGTAACAAAATTTTAAAATATGTGCAATTTTTTATTTACTTTTTATTCCTTTAATAGAAAAGTAAAATGGAAACAAATTTTCGTAATGCGGTTTTAAGTAGTGTCAGACGAATCAATTGCCTTGCCCCAAAACAATGAAAACTCTGCACAGCTAGTCTCATCTTGAATTAGAGAATAAATGAAATATTTCTTGTTGTATTTCGAAGTGTACAAAAAATACTTTTTCTCGGTATTCGCCTGATTTTGCAACTGGTCCATTTTTGACTTGGAAAACATGACCATGTTAGAGGATGCTAATGTGACGAGGTTAACTTTTGTGCTACTCAAGACGGTGAATTTCTTCAAATTTTGTTCACTATAGTGACAAATCAATAAATCTCAAGACCAGTGTTTTGACCATTCTAGCAAATACTGACTCGTATATGAGAAATCATCTGTTTCATTGTCAATTTCGAAAATATATTTTAAAAAATTATGAAGTTAAAACAAAAGTATGTGGGGTGAAGGAGAGTTTTTTTAACAATTTTAAATTGTATTTTTCATCAACATAATGATCATTAATGTGCGCATATAGGCTTACAATGAGTCTTTGAAGAGAAGTCGATGAGTTACTTACCATCCACCCAGATAAAAGTTACTAGTTGTTTAATAATACATTAAAAAATATGTTTGGTTTTGATAGCTGCTGAGCAGTGAAGTCCCATAAAAATTGAAAACAAATGTTTAGGGTGTGACAACCAGTTATCCTCTGCCTAGTAAAAATGTTGGAACTTGAACGACTTCAGACCATAGAACAAGAGATACACGTAAATCCTTGTGGTTTAATCTTTTAACCACATCGATTCGAAATGGTGGTCAATTTCATCGATTAAAGTAAAACATTTTGTTATNTACAATATGAACAAATGACATAATACCAGAGATCCTGGGGGGGTGGGGGTGAAACTTTGTCAACTGTACTCGAACCTCCTCCCCCTCCGATAGTTTCGTCTTCCGAGGAATCCCCAGTTTTAATAATAGTGAAAATAAAATACATTTATGGTAAGGGAAGTATTTATTTTGTTTTCAGTCTTGTGCTTGCATTTGCATGGTTCGTTTGAAATGCACTTCTGTATGCTATAACATTGCGCTGCATATAAAACTTCTTCACCATACGGGACGAAATGCATGGAAAGGATAAGAGTGACAAGCAATGCAATCCCGGTGATGTCAAATAAGAACAGGGTTCTAGATGATATACATAAATGAAAAAATATTTCACGAGTTCGTTAACGCGCTCCCATACGTATTTTACGAAGTCAAGTTAAAGTCCTGAAAGGGCAATGACCCCCCTCCTTGGATCCTCACTGCACCTGTCTAAAAAGACAGTGAAGTCCCATAAAAATCACTCGCCTCCAGCCAATACTCTCTTTAGTGCGACAATATTCGTTACAAGGTGTTTAGAATTGGAATGTTATTCTATTACTGCTATTGATCCGTATCCGTTGAGCTTCAGAGGAGGACCTCTCCCTTGTATCTCCATCGTTGCTCCAAGAGGTCCCTGAGGAGCTCTTCGGTTGATTAAAATTTGCGATAGAATCCATGTGATTCATTATTTATGAGACACTCAACACATTTCATGTCACCACTTATTTAACGTTTCTGTTCTGTAACCTTTTGAATGTCCATTAATGCATCTTCTCATTTAATACTTTCCTGCTGATTCATTTATGCTAACAATATGTAAATATTGTTATTATTAAATATAAATATTGTTGATATTCTGTTGATATTATAACATAAAGCCAATAATTTTTATTCTTATCTTTGGGGGAGGGCGAAGAAATGATAAATCCGTCCTGCCTTGGCACCCATGATCGGAATGGATTGGATGGTCCCTGGTTTGCTTCCGGTGAGAAAATTAGTTCATTATTGCACATATTTCTTCCGTGTACCTGCTCGTGGAGAAGATACTCGTATGTGACAACTTTCGGTCAGGTGAACTCGAGACTCCTGCTTTGATCGCAGGGATGTTAACCACTACACCAACCGTGCTTAGTGTGTCACTTAGTTCACTGTCTCCTGCGTGGGGATGAGTCAGGTCTTCCGGGGGATATGTGTGGGAGGAAATGGTGTACAGTTGTGGAAGGCGAACGGATGGTGTTGTGGTTAANGAGACAGCACGACTCGTCGCCATTTTCACCTGAGCGAAAGTAGTTTATTGTAATGAAATTCGATACTTTTGTTCTTTATTACGCCAATTAGTTTTTTTTTAAATTTTGAGTGAACTCGAAATCCTTTTTTATAAGCGAAACTCGCATGTTGTCCGCGTCCGTCTGTCCGTCGTTGACGTTTTTGAACTCCCCTTACGATGACAATGGCTTTGCTCCATTGCGTAGCTGGCCTCATCACTCAGCGCAGTGACAGATTGGCTTGCTTGCACAAGGCAAGGATTTATGGGGCCAGCGCCGTAGGAATTTTTACTCCAATTTGTCGGTCCGTTCCAATTATGGGGAGACGAGAATGAAATTTACTATCAGCTCGCTCTCGGAATCACTACTCAAGATACGCGTGCGAAGCTTCCCCAATGATCTCATGTGTCGAATTATAAATAATTAAACGCGTAGCGATGCGTGAGACCTTGAGTAGCTATTGTTTAGTCCCGAGCCTCAACTGTTTTAATTCCCGTCCTTCAATTTGTTACGTGGCAATCACTTGTCAAGAAAACTGTTCTAGAAGAAATCATCCCAACTATTTTATATTCCATGCAGTTTCGAGGAAGGCAGTAAACATTTTGGATGGTTAAGCTTGTCCAGAAAAACATGTTTTTTTGATGTGACCCGTCGCGGTTCCCATCTTTAAAATATCTCGCTCCAATATTCCGTATGGCGTGTTCAGAAACTCCTTTGACTTTAAACAAGGAGGTCGACGTCATACGCGCATTGCTGCAACGTCCATTGAGTCGTCAGTTTGTACAAAGAACTTCCAAATCCAGGGAAGTTCAAAATTTAAAAAAGAACTTTTTTAACCCTTTTGCTTTCAAATAAAAGAAATCAATGTATTTGAATGTTTGTAAGCAAGGTAAATGCATCGCAGATATTAGACGAAATGCTAAACATGAATATTTACAGTTTCACGAAACGTATTTTCAATTATTTTATTTGTCGATTTCTCAGTGATCCATGACATAAATTACAAGAAGCGTAGAGATAAAAAAAGAATTTAAAACGTCCTTTATAAAAACATTGTTTTACCGAGAAAATCTTACGACTCCACTGAACATCGCACGTTATTTATAATACTGCATAATGCGATTGTTTAATTGATCACAAGGTTTATCTGATCGGCCTGTTGAAATCATACCTTTAGTACCGCTTGCAGTTTTTTCTCTCATAAATAATGCCTGATTAGAATTTGTAAATCTTCGCTGATACGAAGCGATGCGGAATGTTTACCAACATTTAAATGATATATATGAGATGTGTTTAAATTGAATAGACTGACAGAACAATTGTGCGATTTTAAATGCTTTAGGAGAGTTGAATAAATTTGAATCAAATTTAATGCAACAATTTATATCCATTAGCTCAGTCCCTCCTCGTTGAACGATTTCCTCCCACGTGTTCTCTTATGCATTGTCCACCAAGGTCTTGTCGTTTTGCAATCTCTTCCGAGAAAAGAGTTCCTTTCAATATCAGGACTTGTTGTCCAGGTTTCGTTTCAGTTCAATTTCTCCTTTGTCAGTACTTTTTAAAATTTAGAGTACATTTTTTCCTGTTAGAAGTCAAAAACCTATTTATTTATTTATTTATTAGTTTCAAAATAAAATACAAACGCAGCACAAAACAAACATAAATTCATTTTTCCCAGTATCCTCACTTTCAACTTTATCAATACGCGGATATTCTTGTCTAATGAATTCTCGCTTATTAGTTCTGTTATACAGATTTACGGTATTTCACTCAACATGACGCTGAACATAAAAATCCAGTGACAACCCTCGAAACAGTAGTGTAGCATTCACCTATTACAATAAATTATAAGTAAGTGTAAAATTAATAAATAGAGAGGACGCAAATGGAGGATTTATTGATATATTTGTGTTCCTGTATCGTTTAAATCTACCACATGATATCGCAGTAAATTCAGATTAACTATTAAAATCGTCTGTTGCATTTACGTAACGTTGCAGATCAGTTTGCCTAAACATATTTCTTTTCAGTTATTTTGATACATAATCATAAATTTTAAACTTTCTCTCCCTGAAATACCTTTAAAATTTATAATTTGTGAAAATGTCGGCATTCCTTATATACAATGTACATAAATAACATTCATAATTAAAATGTTTGCATTGCATTCATAATTTAAAATGCACCTAGCTAATTTTGGGAGTAATATTATAAGCATAAATCAACACGAGCTATGTGAAAGCATTATTCAGTAACTTAAGTGAAATTTCATAATATTGTGGAAGAATATATTTCAGTCACCAACGTGTCTCTACTTTTGTTTTTTGGATGATTTGTGATTAATTGACTTAATTATCCAGGAACAATGAATATACATGATTATATGTCTGAATATAACCAGATGACTTTAAATCTTATGACAATTATTCCATGTAGGATATTTCAATGAAACTTGTACATCTATATGAAAAGAGAGAAGTGAGTCAAAGTAACGTTCGGGGATTACGAGCACGACCACCGCAAGTTTTCAACAAGGAAAGAGAAGTACGTTAATGGAAACTAATATGACTAGAAAAATTGAAAAAGATTCAAATATTAACAATGTTAAATGGGAAACACTTTCCATTTTTTCGATGAGTTTGGAACATACTTGTCTGGAATAAAATATTTTAGAATCCGAGTAGCTAAGACTATATATATTGAAAAATCGAACTCTTCTACAACTTTGTAACGCAAAAACGTATTGGAGACGTCTGCAAACACCCATATCTGTAAAGCAGCCAAAGAAGATCTAATAACTCATTCCGATCGTGTTCTATACTGCTCGACGGGGCATCGCTCCATTTGAAAGAACTCGTCAAACAGAAGACGACATTCACACTTGAGCTGTTATATCAGTCAATATGCTCTGAGTGTTTGAGAATAGAGATCGGCAAATGTTTGACAGCGATTGTATAGCAAACGGCGGCGACCAAGTCGTCTTAGGATGGCTGTTTTCACACGATCTCTTTACATAACTTATCCACTCGCTAAAGCCATACTTAACTATTTTTATGGACTATGCGGTATTTGTTTTGGGTAAATATAAATTTCGTGCAGTCTAATCCCCGAGAATTTTTGTTTTTGTAACGTGGTCCACAGCATCTCAGTTTTACATCACTGTAACGTATACCAACGATTCGTATAAAATCCCAAAAATTGTGTTTATTAAAATCTTTATGAATCAGAAAAGGGAAACGTGATCAATACTAATGAGTATCATTTAGACACCTTTTATTATTCAGACTCTGAAAACATTCGAAACATGGCTATGATAAAAATAGGAACTATGTGATTTATGAAACTACTTCATGTTTTATTTCTCCTCGTATACTGTTTACGTCTAAGAAATGTTTGAATGATAGTAGAAAATAGTAATTAACCCAAATCCCGTTTTTATTCCAAAACAAAAAACAAGTCTTCTTACGTTGATAGTTTACGTATATTGTAAATATGAATATCTAATGGTATTGTGAATCGTGGTGAGAACACATTATGGATTGGAGGTATATTAAAATTTTGGACAAAAATTTATTCAAGATAAATCACACAAGATAAATCTCGGAAAAAATCTACTTAAAAAGCTATGCATATTGTCTGAATTTACGATCAGACACGAAAATGTATGAAATACTTACAATTGTTTGCTGTTATCATTTTTGTTTATTGTTCAAAGTTCCTTCATTCCTTTTTGTTAAAGTGTCAAGCTTCGTAAACTTGTTTTTTTAATGTATGAACGCCTAATGAAAACTTAACGATTAATTAAAAACATTCTTTTATCAATGGTCGTATTCTATATTTAGGTTAAATGTTCTTACCTTCAAGTTTCTACCTCACGAAACATTTCTTACAATGTAATGACATAATATTTTTAATAACCACAGTTAATTCATTAGCATAAAAGTAAGAGTATGAATATAAAAGTATAATATATTCCTCAGAATGAATTTTTTTTACGAATGTCACAATTTGAAGGAGATTGCGAGCAATAAAATTGATGGAAAAGGAATGAACGAGCCAGGTGATGGTCAAGATCAAATCCATTTATGAAACTTGCAATAATGTTATCTATTCTGTTTAGTTTGAAAACAGTCATTATAAGGGGAATTTATGAATTAAGGCGTATAATTTCTTGTTAAATTTATTGCGAATCATTACCTTTTAAATTGAAACAAAGGATTTGAAGAATGGTCTCTAGTTTGGCTCGAGTTCTCAAGTTCTGCTACAGTTTTCGTTGAATAACTGTCCGAATTTTCCGGAGAGGTAAGATAAATTTCGTTCTGTTCTTTTCTACGTTAAATTTGTGACACCAGCGAAATTTTTCAATTCGATTCCATTATAAATTACTCTGGGATTTAATTAAAAATCATATCTCCAGGCTTTATCCATCAGAGCCCGTTCAACTTGGTTTGCTTCAAATATAGCCAGGCAAGCTCCTACACGAGTTGATAGATTATATATAGATTATTGTTGCATTTAAGACATTCAAAAAGAGTTGTCACATATCTACTTAAATATTAAGTAAATGAAGTAACTGAAATTAATTGCCTTAGTCTCGCCAACCATAAATTTATTATTAGAGCCAACTTTCGACCACACTGTCACTTTTCCTTGTCCAAAGGAAGATTACTGAAGAAGACCGCTATGTAGTCGAAAGTTGACTCTAATAATAAATATATGGTTGGCGAGACTAAGGCAATTAATTTCTTTTTGAATTGCGCCAACAATAAGTCAGCAACACCATCTATATTAAAGGAAGTAAATTTTCGCCTCTCCGTTCTCTTCCGCGACTCCTCTCATAACCACGCGCGCTTCATGCCGCATATCGCGATCGAGCTCTACTACAATGCGCCGAGCGACGAGAAAAACGACGCAGCGAAGCAGACATTTACGAGTCCAACAAACGTCTAACGAACACGGAAGTTCTCCCGTTGCTCATGCCATGGGTTGACGCAGACGACCGACGTACGTTTTCTTGTGCAAGACGTCGTCGTTGCTTCTGAAAGGAAGCGTTTCTTCTTCTCCTTCCGCGTCATGAAGATCGAGATGTGTCAGTCGATCGATAGCGATCTTCGACTGCCATGCGTATTTACACGTATCTCATTTCCTGCGGAAAGAGGAGAAGAAATTGCTTACGCTACGGAAGATGGTGCGTGAGGTCGGGTAAGCAGATTTGAGTGTTGGGTAACAAACTCCTCCTGACCCGCGTTTTTCTCCGGTTTTCCTCCGGGTACTGGTGGATTTTCCTTGGGTGGGAATGACATTAATACCTTTCTTTATTAATCTCGAATTTTTACTCCACGTTGCAACTGCTTTTTTAGAATAAAGTTTTATTTATTTGACCATTTCCATTTCGGGCTTCAATTATTTTCTTTACAAAAGTAACTGAAAATAATTTGATAAATTATTAAATGAAAGTTTTTGTACGATGCTCTCTTCTTTTTACATTTTGTATAGTGCACTGAAAAAACTCTATAGATGTGAATACCGTAAGATAGGATGTGAGATCCAAATTGTCCAAAAGACTTCTCCAGACATATAATTCGGACACTATAATTTTGGGATGCCACATCCAAAGGTTTGGGGAAGTCCTATACTTCCTCTGAATTGGAATCTAACATCCAAATCGCCTATCGTGACCAAATTATTTGGCTTATTGAAAAGCTTCGAAGCTATGACTTACCAGACGTAACAAAAAGTTTGTGAGATAAATGATTTGACTGAATCTGTATTTGAAGTTTTCGTTTCTTCTCTTTAAAAAATTCCGATATTTTTGTCTAAAATATATCGCCATGTAACGAATAATTTTGTCTTCATTCTCTACTCCTATAACTATTGTCAAGTCTTCTTTTCGTCATGTATATTTGTTATCGTTGACAATCGTACTTATCTCAATGCCATTCCACTCCCATTAATACATTATTTACGTTAAACATCTTCTCATAACCAAAACTCCTTCCAGTCGTAATAAGATATCTCGAATATATCCTGTTGAAATTATAATTTCATGCTTTTAATCGTCGTCGACATTCAATGGATCTTCTCCCTCATCACCATCGTCGTCATCGGAGCCTCCATTGAAGAACCTTGCGGTACCCCACATCGCCGGCGTCCTATGGTCAATCCGTGGCTCGCTTTTTACACGCAAAGCGATCGTTCGTCGGAGAAACCCAGAACGTGCGTTATGAATGCTCTCTCAGGACACAATTTGATACTTGACGAAAGCAGCGGGGAATGCAGAGCGGGGACAAACGCGGTAGCGGGGTCAACACCTGGCGTCACCCGAGAACCACAGGATCGGGAAGCAATTAATTGTTTGTAATGGATGCGATCGTTGGTTTTTTCCCCGTGACATGAAGCATTACTGGTTGAGCCAACGTAGGCTTCTTTGTCAGGAGGAGAGAGTTTACTGTTGGGTATCCATTTCAATCAAAACGCATGCTTTATTTAAAAGAGGTGTACTTTGAAAGTTTTTTACGCTACAAGAAATCATTCAGATATTCACCAGTCTCATGTATTAGATACTTCCGTAGATTGATGACAAGTGATCATGAAATTTGTTTATATTTATCCTTTTTTTAGGTGTGGGGCGCATTGGATGATTTTGCCTTGGGTGCAGAATTATTAAATCCGCTACAGCCTTTGGCCCTATGATCCGAAATCGAGAGTAAATTGGTTTATTGAATTTCACGCGGTTATACGAAATTTGCATCTGCTTGTTCAATTTGATTGAGAATTAGAAAATTGAGAAGTCACCAAGCCTTCGATGGGTGATGGAATTCTGTAATTTCTCAAAACGCGAAGAAGTCGAGAGGAACCTCCCTGAGACCTCGCTTCAGTCCGTGGTTTTTGGAGAGGAGTATTTTCGTGACTGTTAAACGCGATGAAGTGGGCATTGGTTGAGCGCGTAGCAGTCGTGCGGGTGGCGTGTGTGTCAGGGGGCGCAGGAGTGGGGTGGCATCGTGGGTGGCGTGGACAGCTCGGAGCAGAGCGGTGGTCGACGCGTTGCCGCGCGGTGCGGCAGGGCAGTGGGAGCAGACGGACGTTCCTCCCAAAGGATCCCAGAGGCGGCGGAGGCGAGCTATTACCATCTCAAATACTGCGATTAGCGCGCCATGGAGGGGTGTGTGGATAGCGCGCCTCTTTTGCACGCGCAGCGCTCCAAGCGGCTGCTAAACACATCACGGAAGGTGCTCGTAGGAACGAAACGGTACGGGAACATTAGATTGAAGAATACTTGAACGACATACATTTTGCAAAAGGAAAAGAATAGATGACTTCTATTCAATAAATTTTTTTCAACAAATCCAAAGCTTTATTTTGTGGAGAAGAGATTTTATAGTGCTAAATTACGAAACTGAATTTTGGTCACAGGTATTGGATGTATTGTTGTATTTTACCTATTTTTTATTCTTTAAATATTGAATATTTTATGTACATTTAATATTTTATATTTTATTTTTAGTTTATACATGTATATTAATTTTCTTGCCAGTTAAAAATATTGTAAGGAGTATAGGTTCTGTGATCTGGAGATGGCTTTTTGATTTGTGTGGATGATATGAGAAGCAAAGCGTTTTGCGTCCTCGTGTCAGTCATACGATTATTATTATTATTATTATTATTATTATTATTTCAATAACACGAGAATAACGTCAAAATAACATGAAAAAAGTTTCGTAAAGATGTTTTCTTCTCACTATTTTTAATTTTATTTCGCGAGTAATTTAAAATTTTGTAATATCACTTTTCCTATCAATATATTCTGGACTGCAGATATTTTAATGATCACCCAAATACAAATGTGATATTCGATTGGGAATCTCCAAATTTATTTCAACAATACCTTTTTATTTACTCACTAAATCTCAATCAGTTAAATAATAACTGTTTGAACCAGTGAATGAACCGTAACTGCGAAGCAGTGAATTTTAAACGACAATCAGAGAAATTTCTCCGAGCAGTGGCCTTTCACTGATTCAGCAGAGCCGTGTGTTCACTGGTTCGCAGTACTTTCCACTGGCCCAATCAGTAGATTTTTACTGTTTCGCGGTGGAAGCATATGTACTGCGCGAATCAGTTATTCTGAACTGCGAATCAAGCTTTTCCACTGATTCAGATTTAGTGAGTACATTTTTAATTACTATAGCGTTGTTTCTTTAATTAATGGTACAACAATCATCCTTCATTCCGTATTTCCTTGGGATTTTCAGGAGAGCTTCATGCATGAAACTATATCACTTTTGCTTATGTTCTGCATAGCCTCTATTGAGGAACCATTACATCCCTATCAAAAGTAGAGAATAGTCGAATCATTCGAATGGAACTCATATTACTCAAATATAATATATCACAACTACATTACTCTACTGTTAGTCGATTTTATCAAAAAATTCACATGCACATGCAAAACATTGCGCGACATAATGTGCTTACGAAGCATTGTAATCTAATATTTATTTAGAATTAAATTATTAAATAGAGAATATTTATTGAAAGAAATGTGTACAGAAATATTATTATTATTATTATTATTATTATTATTATTATTATTATATTATTAGGTTCTCATAGATCCGTCAAAAACCACATCATGAGCATCGTATTTCTCATTCTCTTAATATTTGCTGCTCGCGTCATAATTCATCTTCTTTCTCGTATCTTCTTCTGCAAAAGCTCGTCTCCGCCATTCCACATAGAGAAACAGAAGAAGAGTGTAAGAAAGCGTGTCTGACATGGAACGCTGCGCTGTACGTTGACATTTCATTACCATAAGATATTATGATTAATTTGCCGATACACGTGTGTTTCACCCATTCAAGTCAATTAGCCGCGCGCCGTCGTGTATCATTAATGCAAATTGCGTGCATCTGTCACTTTGTTGTGTGGAGTGCGTGTGCGGCGTAAGCTCACACACAGACAAACTCCCCTCCCCTCACCCCCACGCACAAATAAATACTTCTTGTTTTCTTGTGAAGAAAAATTTTCACGATAATAAATTTTCATTATTTTTAATATTTTCTTGGACTTTTTCCATCCAGTCCTGATTCAGCATTTTGATAGGGTTATTCTTTCCGAACACTTAAGATTTTACGTCCACCTTCAGCATGAGCAGTCCAAAGATCCGAACGCACTATTGTTCTTATGATTTTCTCAGTGTTTGTAAAGAACTCCCGCGTATTTGGCATTATTTCATCCAACAGTTATTTCCAACATCTCACATTGTTTAGGAAATCCATTTTTACCTAAACATTTTGTAAACCTTAAAATCAACGAGAAAAAAAGTTGCACAATGTTTTTCTTTTTCTGGTATGGTTTCCTATTCTTCAAAAATTATACAACAAAATATCTGAGGGTCTTTTGATTTGTTGTTAATGTCACTCCTTAAAAATTAGCGCTAGTGTAAATTTGATATTCAATAACTCACGTTTGCTTTAACCGACAACATACATAAATTTAAATAAACTTACTGTCAAAAAAGCACTGACAAACAGAGTATGATTACGTCTGGGACAATGAGTTGCGCACATTTCAACTCACGCACGATTCAACTTTTCTACCTGCGCGGCGGAGGGTCAAGCTGAGGTGATGTGGGTTGTAGTCCGCAGGGTTGGACAAGGAAAAACTTTACAACTACCGTCGCCGTCAACGTGTGGCCCTTCTACAGAAATATAAGAGTTATTTCACTAGACGAGCAAAACCATATTTATAGTTCCTTCACCGTAGTAACAGTTAATCTACGAAAATAAATATATTCACGCGATATATTGCTAATTATCCAATAAAAATATATTTTGAAATATTTTGATTTTCCTTTAGCAATAAACCCTCATTTTTCCTTAATTCAAAAAAATTGTAAACCTGAAAATAATTGTTCTAACTATTAACTTATTTCTGACTTTGGATATTCCAAATATCTTTTTCTGCAACATAAAATGGTGCCAAGAAAAACCAAACCAGAAGACATTCGTCCACCAACAGTTGAAAATATAAATTCCATAACAATTCCTTTTGGAAATTAAGTCAAAATACGTCCTCAAATTCTTATCTTTTAAATTATTTTCTCTCATAAAACGAATTAAGTCCTTCCAGAATTAAAAACAAAATTACTTAATAAATCCATCTTCATTCATTTCATAGTTAAACCAAATTGGAATAGTTTAAATGTTACAGATACTAAAAAAGCAATATGAACTTTTTGGAAAACAATTTGAAAGAGTAAGTAAAAACAAAACATAAGAAAGAATCTGTTAGATTTATATCATGATTTTCACCACTTTATGAAAATAAAGTCTTCAAATCCATTCCCTTTTCTGCGCAAAAATACTACAGATTTGGACAAATATTTTAAACATAAAAAAGATAGATAAAAAAGAAACTCTCTCGCAACATGAAGGGTAAATTAATTTACATGGAAATATTATAATGTAGAATTGACTCGTCAGGAAAGTGAGAAATTCTGTATTCGAAGGAATGTTAGAAAAAAAAAGTATGTTCAAAGAAGGCAAACAGTTCATTCGCTATCAGCTGTTATTCGCTGAGTCCAATTAAATAAATCTTAACAGTATTCATTGCATTTCTTTAATAGGTGCGGTCCAAGAGTGTCATACTTGCAAGCAACCACTGAGTAAAATCTGAGCGAAGATATAATGCTGAATATCAGTTATGTGGGTGAGTGAGATATTTATAATTCCGTCAGCCGCGTAAATTAATGATTCATGTCGGAGTTCGTAAACTCGACACTTCCTGATGGTCATAAAGTCGGGAAAGGGATTAAAAATTTTGGGTATCATTAAACTTGACACTTTGTACCTATCCTAATGGCTCGCCGTCCTCTCGTCCACCCTCGTGCTAACCAACCGACCTGCTGAATGGATTTCGTGAGTCACTTACTGGAGATATATTTTAAGTGCTATTGATTGAGAATTTTTATTTTTATTCCTATTATCTTACAATTTTTGAATTCCATTCATAATTCCAATAAAAATGACCCCAAACACGACGTATCTATGACATAACTGAGTTTTAAGCTTCTGTTTTTACTTATTTGTGTAGTATATTCAATGTACTGTAATCGTGAATAACATTCGTTCGCGAAATTTTGACGGAAATATTCGTTTTGGGAGTCCCTGACTCCAAAAAAGTGGTGTGTAGGATTTCACTTGTCATTTTCCTAATTCTTTCAACAACAAAATTTATGATTAAAAGGAAAATAATATATGTTGATTATTGTAGAGTACATGCATCAGTTCTCGATAGTGCATCAGTGCTCGGCATTTCTGAACAAAGATCTAGAACCAATTCTGAACTTTAGAACTAATTAATTTGGCTTTGGAGTACTTTTTGACTTCAGTTCTATTTTTGTCACAATATTTTATTTATTCTAAATCGTGAAAAGTGCATTTTATGACTGGAATGAAGTAATAAGACATCTTTGAAATAGCAGGTTTGGTCATTCGTGTGAATGTCAAAAACTAAGCGAGTAGCCCCTAATAAGGATCAGATTTAACTTAGATTTATCTTCAAAATATTTTTTTCAATCATAAAAGTTTTCTATTATCTTCAAAATTAGGGTGTTTTCTCCTCAATTGCAGCTTTTATGGTTGGATTTCTGTTGTTAGTAAGGTATAAGCAGCTATTGACTACAAGAACGCAATTTTCCACATGTTTTCTGAGGCGACACATAAAATTAAGAAACATAAGAACAAAGGAAATTGCACAGAACATTTCTACGCCACAGATGTTTGGAAGCTTTGAATTTTAGAATTCTCAAACAAGTTTCTGAATAGTAGATTTAATTTTCAAAATCCAATCACTGTAGGTTTTTAAAAGTACAAATATCCTAAAATGTTTCATATTTTATTGTTGTCAACTATTTTTATAACTTATGTGAGCTGTTTCTCTAATATTATTATAAATTCATTCATGTTGAAATAAACAGAATTGTTTCGAGTAAATAACGTTGTCACCATTTTGACGTCCAAACACCATGAGTACTGGCTCATTCACTTTCGACACTCGTCAACTGATGCAAAAAATAAGTTACAAAATTTTATTATTTTAGTAGCAGTTCCACAATTTTTATTTTTAAAAATTACCAGGAAAACAAGAAGTGAGGGGAATAACAATACTGCAGGCTCCGATATTAACAATTATTGTATCCATTCTAGAATTTTATTAATTTCATAGCCCTATTGAGTCATGTCTTTTCGTCTGGCGAACATAATTTGTTGGAAATTAAAAGTAGTATACATTATTTCGGTTCAAGATTGCTGCGTTATAAAAATGCATTGTTTTCAAGACGTAGGCGAAAAAATAAAAAAAAATTGACAGAGAAAAAATATTTTCCTTGACTTGCTTCTTTTCATCACCTAATTACTGGACTAGAGGTAAAATGTGCATTTGATGCCAGTAAAGTTGTGTTTGGTATCATTTTTCATCGTTTTTGACGCATATTTCAATTAATCTAAAGCAACAACCAAATTTTTGTGAATAATTTTTTTGTGGCAAAGCCAACTCGGAGAAATAGCTACCCACCGTCCCAATTGACTGCGGATTCACTCCACGAGCACAGGTAGACCCGCGTAGATCTAATCTTTAAGGACAAGGATAGCCCTGGGGACTACCACCCACATCACCACAATTTGACCCTCCGCCGTGCAGGTAGAAAAGTTGAATCATGCGTAAGTTGAATCATGCGTAAGTTGAATGTGCGGACCCCGGGGACAATGAACTAATTTACTCTCCGGAGGAAAGCAAGGGACCAATTCCAATCAAGACACCTTAGGCAGAAGCGCATTTAACATTTCAGCACTTTACTCCAAAGATAAGAATAAAAATAGTTCGGTACGTGTTATAATATTAACAGAATTCCAACAAATTTGTATTTAATGAATCACAAAAGTTATTTCACAAGAACGTTTTATTATGTAGATTATTCTGGAAATATTGTTTATAAGCCGTAACTATGAAATTAACTCTTTAATTCGGTATTTCTTATTTCAATACAAATAATTCCCTGGGCAAGAATCTACAGAGCCTGGATAAAAAATACACCACAACCCAATAATCTGCTCGATAATATAATCTGCTACCGGATAATATAACCTGCTCTTCATAAACAATTCAGTTTTCGTAATGTTAAAATGATTATGAAAATAATATAAAAGAGTACGAAATCTCTTTCACTTATAGCAGTGTATTCAATTCCTCCGTTCTGAAATCCGTTCTTTGGCCATCTTAATAGTTCGATTTCGTACTTCCGTAAGGATCAAGAGAGGATCCGCCGGAGACATCATGTTCGTAGTTCGTGGCTTTCTCTTTACCTTCGTCGTATGAAGAGAAAGTGTTTTATTTATGATTAGCTTCTGCATTAAGACTAACAAGACAGATCCCCAGCATCATCTACCAAGATCGTTTCATCTCCAATCGGTCATTGCAACTCCGTCCTTTCCATTATACAACCTCATTCGCCAGATTCCAAACTATAAACGTTGGGAATGATTTACACTTGTCATTAATGCAATTTACGATGGAAAAGTGAAAACGGAGAAGAAAAATAACACTGAGTTTCCATAAGCAATTTTCATTCTAATTACTTCTCACGGTATTTAAGCGATATAAAAGTGATATACTACGACAATCTACGGAGTAATATATGAGACGGGTGCTTGAGTAATACCTGCATTTCTTACTCACGTGTTGTCCATGACGCGTACAGGTATGTACATGCTTCACGTACTTAATGGGGTTTCAACCTGCAAGAGTTCAAGAAATCTTCCAGCATTTGAACAGTTTGGCGAAGAATGTAATTTAATTTCTTTCGTATACATACGTATTTTCGACATCTCATTAATAATAATATGGCTTTGAGTCATATCATTTTCTTCGTGTTCTCTGAAAGCACATCTCCCCACCTGATTAGTAACTTATGATCTTGACCCATGCTACTTTACCATTTTCATATTTGAAAGGGGAGAGCTGATATACCTTGTCGTAACTACGGACCAAATATTCAGTTGTCACAAATCATTTGAGCGTGCATCGTGCATTTCTGTTGAGTATATTTCGTTCTCAGGACAACACAAAAAATCTCCTACGTATCCTAATAACAGAATAATGATCCACGAAAAGTTTACTATTTATGATTTTTAAAATCATACAAACAAACTACCACAAAATCCGTTACAACAACTGCGCAAGAGCACTAAAGTACATATAAACTAATTAGTTTCTGATTATTCAGTGAACATTGAATAAACCTTTCCCCGTGCTATTCATTGCTGAGGTGAATATAATACATTCCTTATTAGAAGTCCTTGGAAAACAATTTTTTACTTAATCCATTTAATATTTTAAGTATACCCTGTATGTACAGTCAGTAAAATTTTATGTATAAATTTATTACGATTTGGGCTATCGTTATCGCGACAAATACATAGAACGGAAATACACGAATAAAATTTTCAAGTAAAATTACATTAAAACACAAAGGTTAAATTGTACAAAATGTTGACACGGAAAGAAAAATAGATCTGTAGATTTCAAGCAAAAATTTGAGAACGGAACCTAATTTTCAGTGAATATCTTAATATCTATAATTTTGTATTGCATTATTGTTAATAAAAATACTCTAATTCGTAGGAAAATATTATCGTCACCAGAATTATAATTTTTCTGAAATTATTTAGATTTTTGAAATTCATTATTTATTCTTTAAATAACCAATTGCGGTCCAGAATGCGGATCGTTAATTTTCGCCAATATTTTCATTGGATATATATTTCGTCAATGTGCTTATTAATTGTTATTCAAGTAACCTAGAATTTTGAGATTCTACTTGAGGAGAGGATTCATGGTCGGAGTGGAAAGATTTTGTGTGTGTCTGGGAGAGGAATTTCCATCTCGACCACACTTCTGTTTTGGATAATTAAGAAATGAATAATGCAAGAACATGAGAATGATACGAAGATTTTACGCAAAAATATTACAAAATATGTAATTAATGTAGTGATAAGGAAGAACCGCAGTGTTTGAAGAAGCTGAAGAGATTTGAAGTGCGTTGGATTCGGAGGAAGAAAGAAAATCAAGCGTCGCTCAACCTTTCCTTTTGGTATTTTGAGTGATCTAACGACTGTTTCTGTATAAGCTGAATTGTTTTTTAGAAAAACCTATCAACTCTTCTAATAAAGTTTGGACTTGCGGGGCAGGGCGTAATTTGTCTTGTCTTTCCGGACAATTAGGAAAGTTTTTCAACGAAAACAATCGCAGATCTAGTGAGCAAAATTGAGAACATTCTTCGAATACCTTGTTTCACTTTAAATTGTATATTTAATGATTCGCAGGATTTAATACACCATAGTTCATGAATTCGTAATAATGTTTTTTTTAATAAATATAATATTCAACATGATAGGGCTCTAATGACGTCGTCAAGTCCTAAAGCCCCAATTAAAAAAATACAACATGACTGGAAGTTTCATAAATGGGTATGGACGCTTGACTAGCGCTTGGCATGCTCATAGTACGCGCGTAGATTCCCAGAAACAAATCGGAGGGTATTCCTGGTAGCATCCACATGAACTTCGTAGCAAGGATAATGATCGTACGCTCCCTTTTCTCCAAGCTGTTTGAGATTTTCATTCCAAAGATCTATACAAATAACCATCACGGATGCCAGTGCTTTCATAATTCCCGGCAACCCAACATGTCAGCAACTCCATGGTTCAGGGTGCTGCAGTCTTCGTCATTTTCATGGATTGTAATGGAATGGTTTCAACGCGATGCCCGCTTGAGCTAAAAACCTCGTTGAATTATAGGTGCATGTATAAAAAGTAAGGCACATAACTTTCTGAAAGCGGAAGTTGTAATACTTTAATTGAAATAATATTTGAACGCAGTGTTCCGATCGTTCGGAAGAAATTCTACGTTTATTTTCAGGATAAACGTGAGCGAAAAAGAATGAATGCAAGTCAAAATGCAACTATGCAAAATATACAAAAGTCAAAATGCAAATAAGACACGAAAGAAAATATGTATTTCATAATAATCGCATGTAAAGCATTGTCGATATCAGACAAGATTTTAGAGCATGATATGGAGGTTCTGTCGGTGGCATGGAACTCCGAAAAGGAACTTAATTACGTAAAACAAGTAAAATTACGCAAAAAAAGCAAACTTGTTATTACATTTTTAGTGATAATAAAGAAATTTAAGGAGTAAGGAGAATACAATAATTATGTGTGTAACTAGCTGAGACCCCGCGGCATTGCTCACGTGAATTTTGCATCCTCATTTTCTCTCACATTCCTATTATTTCCAGTGAGAATCTTGGTGGTCTCATAGAATTGGTGCGTGTCCTCAATCCCTTATTTTCACTGATGTAATTGAGAAAAAGTTTTTTGAAAAGATCAATTTCCCATTTCACTCCCTTAGANGGTGGTCTCATAGAATTGGTGCGTGTCCTCAATCCCTTATTTTCACTGATGTAATTGAGAAAAAGTTTTTTGAAAAGATCAATTTCCCATTTCACTCCCTTAGAGGTGAATTTTTGTAGAATCTTAGTGGTCATTTTCGAAAATTTTTCATTTCACTCTCTTCCCAATCCACACCTCTAGGGATGACGTGCACCTCTTTTGACCTGAAGGGTACATTGTGTCATTGGAAATAGGATTGTTCATCTCAGAATTCACAAAAACCATGGATTCGATCCTAATATCGGTCTTTGTACGTTAATTTTACGTCTCGCCCTTTCCACCCCCAGCTCTAAAGGTTCAATTGAAAATATTTCGAAAGTTGCGTGTAATGTGCGCGAGGGCAAATGTCAGAGCGCTCGCTGTGCAGCGGGCGGTGGAGCAGACAGACCTTGGCCAGACGACAGACAGACACATCGACGCATAGCCTCCCACGTGAGAGATACGGAGCTCAGTTAAAGGACTGACGTGGTCCATGAAGTGCAGGACTCATTACCAACATGTTTTGCAATGTAAGCAAATGCCAAGGGATCTAATGAAGTATACTAATAAACTACTGTACTAATTCTACTACAATTAACGTCCATTAAATAATGGATATTAAATATATATTGTGAAAAGCTCGCAACGTTTCAACTTCGTTTTAATCCGTCGTCAGGTGATCAAATCATAACAAGAAAAATAACGACAGGACAATTGAACATGATATAAACATAAATATAAACACCAAATATGTTTACAAAAAGCAGAAACTACACAAACACGTTATGATATTGTATTTCGCAGATAGTTTTTCGGTGTCTACGTAAATTCAAACTNCCAAAGCATCTCAACCTGTCTCTTATACACATCTAGATGTGTATAAGAGACAGATATATATATATATATTTCATCCATGAAAGGTCGAAAGTGTTATTTATTTAATTTAACTATTGTACTATTAACGTCAATTATGTAATCAAGATAAATAAATAAATTATCGAAATGTCCATAAGAAGGTCGTAAGAAGTAATTTATTAAACGAAACAAACAATTTTTATGAGGAGTGTTTGAGTATGCCTGAGTTCATTGCTCGGGTTTAAACTTCAATGAAGCACGAATAGAAAACACAATAGATCACAAGAATTGCATTGATATTTGTCTCCAAATTACTAAAGTTATGGATGAATAGAGTTTGCAACAAATTGGTACTTTTTTAAACTAACAAACAGCTGCTAAATAAGATAGAGGTGGAAGTGAAATATAGCAATTTAGTTTTTTTCTTCAGAAAGCTGTATAACTGAAGTCGAATTTCATTCTTTCCATTGCGTGGTCGAAAAATCAATAGTTTGGCGAATTCGAAAATAAATTTGCGGACTTTATAACATTTTTTACCATTACATATCTTTTTGATCGTTCTATTACAATTTATTTTTGGCGAATTTATTAATGAATGACGTTTATGGGTTATAAAACGAAGAAATAATACCTAGGTTGTAAGTAGGTTTGAGTATTATACTAGCAAATATTGCAGCTGAAAGAGTAGTTTGCATTATTCTTTAAGAACACAAGAGATGAAAATTCAAAATGAGATAGTCTTGTTACTTGTTTGAAGTCAAAATATGAAATGCTAAATGAAGTAAGTATACCAAGATGGTCTATTCAGAAATAGATAGTTAATATTTCCATTAAGTATCGTACGAAAACTATTTTGCTTTTAAAGAAGACATTTGAAATGTAAAATAAAAGTTTAGTACAGTAGAATGTTTGTATATTGATTATATATAATTGATCGATGATAACTTTTCGTTTGATCATATTATAAACATGAAAACCATATAATTAGTTACCTATTGCAGAGTTTATGCTTGTTGTCTCACAAAATTGCCACTAGTTTCGTAACTTCGATATATTTTAAAGTGGAACTGCAATTGCTAAATTTTTATTGCGATTTAATTCATCATAAAACTCTAACTTATCATGTCGATAATATCCTTTAAACAATATAAGTTAATAGAGAAAGCAGAAGAATTTTCGTGGAATTCTTCGTCATAGCACGAGAGAACGAAGAAAATATTTAGATGACGGGAAAAACTCGCGAACTCGCGACCTGAAACCGTTCACTTCACAGTGTGTTCACGTCGCCGGTGCACGTTCAGAGAGAAAATAAGCAGACTGCATTTCTGTGAATCGTCAAGACAGTAATATTCCAACTCAAGTCAATATTAGCCGCAGCACGAGGCAGTAATGAGCCTTCGCTTTAGATACAAGCACCATGAGTTGTTGAAATCTGTTCTCTCTTACTATGCATTAACGCGGATCAACGTAGAAAATGATACGAGTGTGAAGTATCATCCTATTCTTTATGTGCTTTAATAACACAAATGCTAAACATCGATAACTAGAACGTATTGTCCTCACAATATATTTTAAGTAAAATTATATTTTTTCTCTAACCTTTCGTATTACAAAATCGAACTGATTGGATGAACAAATAATATGAATATTAATACATCCTTAACACATAAGATGCCCATTCCGACAATATAAGATAACGTGGACGAAATAAAAAAATGTACCAATAAATAGTGTAACTAGAATGAAAATAATTTTGTCGAATACAAAAAGTACACGCGATGTAAATTGTTTTACGAATAGTAAAATGTGATTCCTAAACATGTAATTATAAAACACAAAATAAAGGTTTTGATTCATTTCACGGGTTACTTTTCCCCATCGCTCTTAAAAAGAATGTCAAAAATGCAGCAAATCGAATTCACTTGATATATGTAGTACTGTGTAGTCGGTAAAGAGAATGTAATCATGGTGAAAATTTGTGTAAGTATACAAATTTTCGTTGCTATATTGAAAATGTTGAGAGATGATAATTTATAAAAATTATTGAATGAGAGTTAAAACTATACGATTATTATCTGCATAAACGTTGTGCATAAAATATGTTTTTAATTCTCAAGAACATAAAGCTTCGTAAAATTGCACGCAAAGTCACGAGAGCAAGGTTTGGTCATCGGTCATTCTGTTTCGGTCACTCATGGATTCTTATCAGACCCGTTCTATCGGATTTGCCAACGCCGTATCAGGACGCCGACAAGCGTGTTCGACTACAAAACTAAATGGAAAATAATATTTTTGTCATTTATATCCGCCGATGTGATATAAACGATAATACATTTGGGTTCACGGAAACGCGGCACGATAAACATTTCAAATAGCTTCCTCGATGATGTAACGTGAGAAGCGGTGCAGCTATGTGACCACAACCACGCTGTACTACTCTTAATAAACAAATCCTAGAATTGAACACAGCGAAGCACGAGTAAAACATTTTCATGTTTGAGGCGAGTTGACATAATATTTAAGTTACTCTCAGTCGAATGCGGAGATATTTTAAACAAACAGATGGTTGTAAAGAAGGAGTGGTCGTATGGAAGAAGCTGCGACAAGCATGGACTCGTTCACCAGTCCAAACCTCTGACACTGTTCAATTCTTAAAAACCATAATTCATCGCAGCCGACCGCCTCCTCCTCCCCCTGCCGTGGCATCCAACAAAACGAGTACAAAATCACATAAGGATAATTACGCGAAACCGGTCACACGCTGAGAAAACAACCACAACATGCAAAGCAGCGGGGGCGGGGCGCGCGTACGTACCACCACTTGGATCCGCGTCCTCGCGCCGCTTTCGCTCTGCCGCCGGCGCGTGCGGCCTGCGCTGTCAACGCTGCCGACAGCAGCAGCAGCAAGAGCAACCCCAGCAGCGTGGCAGCCTTCATGGTCGCTGGAGACGGAGCAGTAGCAGCAGCGGGGCCCCGCGAGGCCCGCCGCCCATGGCCTTCGAGACCAGCGCCCACCGCGAGCCCGTGTCTGTCTGCTGCACCGACCGACCCACCGACGACACACGCGCCGTCGCCGCTTCAGCTGTGAGAGGCCAGATGTCCGTCCGCCCCGACGGTCACTGAGAGCGACGCGCTAGCACTGACGTGCCGCGTCCGCCGCCCTCGTCGCCGCCCCCGGCGCAGCCGCCCTCCGCCGCCGCCACCGCCGCCGCC